>JAGKQL010000057.1:30796151-30824629 GCA_018398635.1 Cyprinodon brontotheroides
CAATTTCACATAATCCTGACGAGATCCGAAAAACGTAGCAAAAACTATAGAAAGGAAAAGAGATCACTGCAGGAAGTTGCAAGCAACTGAACTGAAAATTAAGAAAGGCTGAAAAGTAGCAAAAGTGCTGGCTTTAAGGAACCAGGACCAGGAAGCAGGGTGGTCCCTAGCCAGGGAAGTAGATAGTATGGGAATCTACTGAGACTGGGTGGCCCCTGACTCATGGAGCCAAGCAGACACACCCCAGCCGGCCTCCACTCATGGGCCATTCCAGAATAGAAGTGAGTCCAGACTCTCTTATTCAATTCAAATTCAGTTTATTTCTATAGCTCCAATTCACATCATGTCATCTCAATGCACTTTCCAGTTCACCAGATCATACCAGTCAGATTTATTCAAAGTTTTCTATCTAAGGAAAACCAGTTGATTGCATCGCATCATTGACTCTGCAACCTCACACTAAGCATGCTCAAAGTACAGTGGAGAGGAAAACCTCACTTTGAACAGGGAAAACCTCCAGCAGAACCCGACTCAGTGTGAGCGGCTATCTGCTGAGGCCGACTGGGGATCAAAGAGACAAAAGCAGCTGTCAACCAGCTCCACAGGCGGCCCCCGTCCAGGGAAACACACACAGCCAGGCAGACGAGCCCCTGAGCCAGCTCCCATGTCAGAGAATGAAGAAGAGAGCACATCCAGTTAGTCACAGCAGTCAGAGAAGCAGGACTACACTGGAAAACAGGCCAAGCCCAACATCTAGAAACAAAGGTGTTGATGGCAGCAGCACAGCTGATATTTCTCTCCTGGATGAGTCACAGCCAAACAGGAACAGACCATGATGAAGCTACTATGAGAAAAAAGCAGAGAGAGCAGAACGTTAGAGATTGAACTAACAGATTCTGCAGAGTAGGAGAATAGAATAGGAATGAAGCAGAATGATGAAAGAGACAGTGAAACCAGAATAAAGCTGCTTAGCCCCACTGCATGCCAGCTAGCCTAGCCTTGTAGCTACACCAGGTCCTGGAAAAAGACAAGTGAACCGTCTCTATCTCTCTTTGGAACGCTTGAGTATTTGATGCTTGGCTGATCAGATCCAAACAATGTCACCGCAGCCTCTCTTGGTAAGTTTGCTTTAAGGGATCAACATCTCAGTCAGCTGCACAACAACTGTGATGACAGTTCCTGTCAGCTCAGGGCGCAGCTCTCATGCAACCAGAGCTCTCCTATCCTGCAGCATTAAAGAGGAGCTACTGCGAAAGAGAGTCAATGGGCAACTATTTTTGCACCCGAGGAAATACGTCACCACAATCCAGCAACAACAAACTAAACAAGCTTTAATTGTGATTAAAAATAAAATATTTATGTTGCACATCTAAAAAAATATGTCAATATATATAGAAATATTTAAATTTTATAATTGATTTTTTGTGGACTTAGTGCTTAGAAAAAATCTTTCATTCCTTTCGAGAGACAGCAGCAGGAAAAGTCAGCTGAGTACAAAACATAGAGAGAGGAAAAGAACAAGAAAAGGGACAAGAAGAGAAGGACAAAACCTAGAACAAATAACGGATGTCTATTCGTATTAACATTATTTCTCTCATCATGTAATAATGGGTCTGTTTTATGTGTTGTCCCTCTCAGATCAGATGGTCCCAGCTAACTTTGTGGGATTTTACAAGGTTTAAGGCCCAAAAATTTACTACAATCAGCCGCCTGCAATGAGTTGAAACCGGTTGATTGCGTAAACATAGACTCTGTTGAAAACCAGGGACGTGTCCTCCAAGGACGCCGAGCTACTGGAGACTGGATCCTTCGGTCCTTGAAAATAAGGAGACAGGAAGAGTTTGAGCTGGCGGGTAATTGAGATACCACCACTCATGGTTTTAATCGGGCCAGATGTTTGTTGCTTAGCGTTAATCAGAACGCTGACACACAAAGCAGGAAAAGAATGAATACAGAAGTTTTCAAAACTGTTTATTTTTTATTGCGATTGTGGAACAAAGTTTTAACACTCCACAAGAATCCAGAGATAATATGGAATAAAATGTTCACAACCACCGGGAGCAGGAACAAATAAAATCAAATGTAATGATAGAAACCTTAGTCAGTTAAATAAGATTAACATGCTGCTGTCATTTTGCACATCTCTGATGTCGCTGTTGATTTTCAATATCCATTACTGCAAAAATGTCCATAGCTGCATATTGGTTATTTATTCCCCAGTTTGAATATTACATTAAAACACTTTACAGTATTGTATTGAACATATTTTAACTCTTCGCTATCATGTTATTCTATACATTTTTCTAAGGTCCACATTTGTGTGACCATTTTCAATAATCTTTTCTGCTGTTGTAAATTTGCCCATTGTGGGACAATAAAGGATTTCTATTCTATTCTATAAAGGTAGAAAGATATAAGTAAATCTAAACAATGTATTTCTAAAAAATATATCTGCAAAATTTCTAATATTCAACAACAAAAATAAAGAAGTTAAGCATATTGTGCAAAAACAGCAATAAATAGATAAAAATCCTATCAGATTTAGGTCCCCCCCACCCTGTGCAGATATATTAGAATCTGGGTCCTTAAATTATAGCCAAACCCATTTACACAGTAACAGATTAAAAACCTTAGATAAACCAAACATTACCGCCACATATCTGACTCCATAACCTTTTTGCCAAACAACTAACATTAAAATTCAACTATTTTTTCATTAATCTTCAGACCGAACAGAAATGACTGGTAGGCTATATTAAACTGAACTTCATCATTCCACCACTGTTCGGCCGCTAACCTTGCAAGCTGACCCCTCAATGAACTCTGGGATATTCCAAGAATACCGAGGATATATCAGACCCGGCCCTTCAAATCGGACAAAAAGGATTTGCATTTTAGTCCTGTCGTATAACGCAGGACTCTTGGAATCCATCCAGAGTTCGGCGCTATGATCGTGAATCGGTTTTCATCAGATTGGTGGCTGGGAAATCAACAAAGTCACTTTCCATGTCTGCGTATTTGTTCTACCCAGCCACTCGAAGCAGGTGAGTCCAATCTTCACCGCAGGAATTAACTCCAGCAGATTGGACTCACCTGGTTAATTTGGCTGGGGTAGATTAAATACATGACACGGTGGAGACACTTGTTGACTCCACGCTACCATGTCTGTTCGGAACACGGCCTACAAGCGATGCGCCCAGTGTGTTTGTTCAGTGTGTGTATGTGTGTGTGTGTGTGTATTCTACTCAGCTCATAAGAACTGTCGAGCATCTGGTGGTCATTTTTGGGTAACTTTCCCCAAGATCTGGGAAAATGAACGATTTCCAAATAAAAACGCTGATTGTAAGTAAGATTTTTGTTTGTTTTTATAGGACTAAAATGTAGATGCGAAATTTAGATTAACAATAAATATGAATTTAGACTGACTCTATTAAAGCTTTTAAAATATTCTTGGATGATTTCTACCCTACCGAATACATTTTAATTCAAAAGCAGTATGCAACTTTTGGGGGTTTGGATAGCCTGTTTGAAGTCATGCTAGGTCTAAGTTTGATTAAAGTATGAACTGTCTGTCTACTTCTGAGCCACTTAATATTTATGTTACTTTTTCTCCTTTTTGACAGTTTTTGTTTTTGAATTATGAATTGTGACCTTAACTGATAATTAATAGCATAATTGGCCTACCACATACTGTTTTAGATGTAAATATTCAATGAATATGTAATTATAAAGGTCAGGTAGTAGTAAACATTGGTAAGTAACAGTTAGTTCAAGATTTAAATGGAAGATCAATTCACTATCTGACAAATGTGATTTAAAAAAGAACAGCAAATCAGTGAGCAAAAGCTACTTCTCAGTGTGGTATATGTACTTTTTCCTTATTTTCTCAGCACATCTGTTTAGAAAATACAGAGCACCTGATTTCATTGCCATAAAGTTAAAATTATCTTTTGAACTTCAGTCCTGAACCGATTTCTTTTATTTTTATCAGAAGAAGTGATTTATTGGTTCTCATTTGTCTTTTTTTAAATAGTCTAACTAAAGACATGACTGGTAAGGAGGATGTATACAGAGGTCCAGCCATTAGAGCCCTGTGCAGGATTACAGATGTGAGTGAAGTTGACTTTTTTATTATCTTAATTTCATATCTCAATTTGTCTCTTACTGGAGAAAAATATATTTTCTTACAGAGCTTTGTTTATTTGTTGTGTTCTGCTCACAGACCACCATGCTGCAGGCCATCGAACGGTACATGAAGCAGGCTATTGTGGACAAAGTGCCCAGTGTGTCCAGTTCAGCTCTGGTCTCCTCTCTGGTAAAATGTCACAATTTCTGCAAATACACAACATTTTTTATGATTGGGTAATGCACTCATGCATTGCTCTTTGCTGTTGGATGACATCCTCTCTGCTTCAACTCCTCAGCACATGGTGAAGATGAGCTACGATGTGGTGAAGCGCTGGGTGAATGAAGCCCAGGAGGCTGCTTCTAGTGACAACATCATGGTCCAGGTAGGAAAGACCTGAGCATGTTGGAGGAATATGTACGTTTATGGCTCATAAGCAAACATTTTTGCTCTAAATGCTTTATTTCCCCCCTCTCTTTTAGTACCATGCTCTCGGCCTGCTGTATCATCTTAGGAAGAACGATCGTCTCGCTGTGACCAAGATGCTCAACAAGTTCACCAAGTCTGGCCTGAAGTCCCCATTCGCCTACTGCATGCTAATCCGCATTGCCAGCAAACTGCTGGATGAGACGGAGGGAGGGTGAGCAGACTGAGGCATTTGTGGATCAGACGGTTATGTTATCATAGATGAACCAGTATTGATGTCATGTATTTGATCTACAGTCATGACAGCCCCTTGTTTGACTTCCATCGAGAGCTGCTTGAGGAACAAGAACGAGATGGTCGTTTATGAGGCTGCTTCTGCCATTGTCCACATGCCCAACTGTACCGCCAGGGAGCTGGCTCCTGCTGTTTCAGGTTATCTGATTAACCAGATCTTATTCATAAAGCTTAAACTAGATAAAGACATCACCATTCAATGTGATTATCACAAGTGTTCCTATATTAAAAGATTAGCAGATCAGTTTCATTTCAGTGTTTTAAAGGGGGGACTGTTGTTTTAGCAACAGTGTACATAGTTTTTTGTTTTTTATTTAGTTCTAGTTCAGACCAAAGGTATATCATTGTAGTTCATTTTGTTTTTTATAAAACACCAATTAATAGCAAATATTGTGCAAGGTCGATGTTCCACTCCCGCCTCACTTGTTTGCTTGCCTGTTTGAAGCCAGTGCTGAAATAAGCAAGAGTTTAAACAAGTCGGTACAAAGAAACTGTTAAAATGATTTAATTTAATCATGTTGTTCTCTCTGTGGGTCTAATGTGGATAATTTTTCTGCAGTGCTCCAGCTTTTCTGCAGCTCCCCTAAAGCCGCCTTGAGATATGCTGCTGTTAGGACCCTCAACAAGGTACAGTACATGCCATCATTTAAACCCCATTATACAGCATATTTTAGAGCTTTAAAAGCTATTAATGGACTAAATATTTTTAATGTGTATTCATTATTTGTGAAAATGCTCTTATTCAAGTTCAATATCCTTCCCAGGTTGCCATGAAACACCCGTCAGCTGTGACTGCATGCAACTTGGACCTGGAGAACCTGATCACAGATTCCAACCGCAGCATTGCAACTCTGGCAATCACTACGCTCCTGAAGACCGGCAGTGAGAGCAGCGTGGACCGCCTCATGAAACAGATCTCCTCCTTTGTCTCTGAAATTTCTGATGAGTTCAAGGTGAGAAAATTATATAGGTATTTGAATGTGGTCCAGTTGATCAAAAACAGGTTAGATATGTTTATTCCTTTGGTTTTATTTGTTCTTTTCAGGTGGTGGTCGTGCAGGCCATCAGCGCCTTATGTCAGAAGTATCCCAGGAAGCACAGCGTCATGATGAACTTTTTATCAAACATGCTGAGAGATGACGTAAGTAAATAAATGTCTGATTTTAAGAGTGTTTACAGACAGATTATTCTAGCAGGTTTTCCTACATCTATTAGGAATAATTTCCTCTGGTTTCATGCAGGGTGGCTTTGAGTACAAGCGAGCCATTGTGGATTGCATCATTAGCATCATCGAGGAGAATCCTGAGAGCAAAGAGACGGGCTTGGCCCACCTGTGTGAGTTCATTGAGGACTGTGAGCACACAGTGCTGGCCACAAAGATCCTGCACCTGCTGGGCAAAGAGGGGCCGCGGACCCCGCAGCCCTCCAAGTACATTCGCTTCATATTCAACCGGGTGGTGCTGGAGAGCGAGGCGGTCCGTGCAGGTGAGACAGCCCCATGTTGATCCATCATCTAAGTTTAAGTTGGAAACTCTGGGTCTGATTACCAGTAACTGAGTTTTTTCATTTTCAGCTGCTGTGAGCGCTTTGGCTAAATTTGGTGCTCAGAATGATGATCTATCTGCCGAGCGTCCTGGTTCTAATGCAGAGGTGCTTATGCATGTTTGTTTCCCACAATATATTAAAAGAGACGTGTCTGTTGTCTCTTGAAGGGAAATAAAAATCTTTACATATTTATTTCAGTCTATATTATTTTGAATAGAAACAAGATTTAATTTCCAAATGGATGTTTAAACATCTATTGTTGATGTACACTAACATGTTTGGTTCTCACAGGTGTATGATGGACAGTGATGATGAGGTGCGAGACAGATCTACTTTCTACATGAAAGTCCTGCAGCAGAAGCAGAAAGCTCTGCTGCGTACATCTTTAATGGTAAAGCTGCTGCTTTTGAACAATGCAGTTGTGCCAGAGACCTCCACAGGGCTTAATGTTGACGTTTCCTCTTCCTTTGTGTCTCAGGGTTGTCCGTGTCCATTCCCGGTCTGGAAAAGTCCCTCCACCAGTACACTCTGGAGCCCTCAGAGAAACCTTTTGATATGAAGTCTGTACCTCTGGCAACAGCTCCAATCACAGAGCAGAAAACAGGTACTTGTATATTTGGCGCTGATTGAATATTATCATTCTGTGCATAAAATAAATAATTGATTTATTCCCTCTTAGAAATTGCTCCTGTTGCTACAAGCAAACTGCCAGAAAAGTTGGGTCCATCACGCCAGGACATCTACCAAGGTAAAACTACATGTCTGCACTTGCTTTAGTTTGACCTTTACACTGCCAAAGACAACTAATCGATGTCCACCTTTATTTTCTCATCACCAACTTGCAGAGCAACTTGCATCCATCCCAGAATTCCAGACCCTCGGCCCGTTATTCAAGTCGTCAGAAGCAGTACAGCTGACAGAAGCTGAGACAGAATACGTGGTTCGCTGCATCAAGCACACATTCGCCCGACACATGGTGTTCCAGTTCGACTGCACAAACACTCTGAACGACCAGTTGCTTCAAAAGGTTCCTGGATACCAGATCCAACATGTTTCTTAACATCACGATTTTATAGCAAGTTTAATGCAACGGGGCTGAACTCCTGTTTGTTGCAGGTGGTAGTTCAGATGGAGCCATCTGAGGCCTATGAGGTGGTCCACTACATTCCAGCACCACAGCCTCCCCTACAGCCAGCCTGGGTCCGCCTACACTCTGGCGCAGCTGCCTGATGATGACGACCCTACTGCCGGTGTGAAGGCTGGATTTGTTTTAACTAACGTCCCGACTTTTATACAAAAATTTAGTGTCAATTCTGTCTATTCAGTCAAAGAGGAATAGTCTAATTGTGTTTATATACTGAACAACTTGGATGTTATATCCATTCAAGATGGGTGAAAAGAAGTGATGGTCTTGGTTGTTAGAATGGAAATGAATTTAACACTGCTTTAGTGTTAAACTTGCTTTGGGAAAAGTTCCTACTAAACTTGGAAGATGGAAGAAGATGGAAGAGAGAGATGCACAGCAAACCAACCAGAGAGGAAATCACTGGTCGGGGTCTCTTTAACCAAGGCCTCTGATCATCCATAAACACGCTACTAAACGAAGTGAGGGAATCATCATAAAGCACGTCATGCTATTTTAGCATCCTCCAGTAGAGCTCGGTAGGGGGCTTGATAAACCACCTGGGTCAGTTCAGAAACCTGGTCCTGTGTATTTTAATAATGAGACACAGCTGGCAGCAACGACCCCGTACGTCGGAAGGAATTTAAACGCTGACCAAGAAACATTTGCTTCACTCTAACCAGGCAATTTTAACAGTCATAATGGATGCACTTGAAATGTTTTTTTTGTGTGGGTGCAAAATTAAGATGACTGTTAATTTATATTTAAAAAAAAAATAAAAAAAAAAAAAAAACTTGGTGGCCTGTTTTTAAGTTGTCCTCTACACGTCACCCTGCTTTTTCCTCTTTCTAGTAGATTATGAGGCACTTTATATCTAGATTACTCTGTACATCTACGCTACGTACTCCCTGCACTCGTTACTTCACTTACCAACATTCTGTTGTAGCTGTCCTCTAAGATTGATAGTGGGGAGGACATGCATCCCCACTTCCTGGCGTCCTGGCTCCCCATCTGCCGTAGCATTTTTGTTGTACCTCATAGATCTCTAGTCAGATGGACCCTATCTTAAGTCTAAGGTCCTCTGGAAGTTTTTTTTTTTTTTTTTCCTCTAGATGTTGCCCTTCCCAGGGTTTGAACCCACCACCATGGGTGTCAAAGCACAGCACGTTAACACCTTGTGCCAACAATCCAGATATCTAACTATGGTTTGAGATGGTATACAACTCTAAGATTGCAGCTGAATGTTGGGTCGCAAACATGAAACATGCAAAGAAATCGTACTTTAGAATTTCTCAAAACTCTGGATTTTGGTCAAGTTTTGGGCATAGTTGCAATTTCAGTGAACAGGACTTCTGTCTGCCTGCAGTGTCGTGTACATTCAGCTGTACAATGAAGTACCTGGTGAGGGACTGTGACCCCAACACGGGAGAGCCTGACGATGACGGTTACGATGACGAATACGTGGTAAGTAGGAGTGGAGTTAGAGTTGGTAAGACGAGCAAATTTTGCAGGTCCTGAGATCTTAATTAGTTTTTCCAAATTCTCACTCCCTCCAGCTAGAAGACCTGGAGGTGACCGTTGCAGATCATATTCAAAAAGTCTTGAAACCTAATTTCGGAGCAGCGTGGGAGGAAGTGGGAGACGAGTACGAGAAGGAAGAGACGTTCGCTCTGGCGCTGGATGGTATGCACTCTGAATATGTTTGACAAGTTTCCTACATGCAAAGCTGATGTTGGTGAAGGTAGCTCCATCTAGAGGTGTGTTTAATCCTTGCATCAATCTCTTTATTGAACCATTTACAGAGGCGGTGGGGAACATCATCAGCTTCCTGGGAATGCAGCCTTGTGAACGCTCCGACAAAGTTCCAGAAAATAAGAACTCTCACGTCCTCTTCCTTGCTGGTGAGATTCCTCAAAGAGTCAAAGTTAATTCTTAGAAATCTGTTTGCTGAGAGTAAGAATTTCCCCACCTCCCCCCAGGCGTTTTCCGAGGAGGCCACGACGTGCTGGTTCGGGCTCGCCTGGCGCTGGCTGATGGCGTGACCATGCAGGTGACGGTCCGCAGCAGTGAGGAGACCGTTGTCGATGTGATCCTGGCCTCTGTTGGCTAGAAATCTGAACCCAGCGCAGCCATTTAGCATGTAACGACCCTCATCCATCTCTTTGTCAGTCTTTAAACTTAAACTCGTTCTTGTGGCTATTTCAACCAGATAAATGTTTTATATCTTCTATATAAACTAAAACATTTCTGTCTTTTTTTTCCATCTTCTGTTCTTAGAAAATATTGTTTCAGTTTCACAATAAAGTAAATCAGAATGCAACTAAGACTCTTTTTTTTTTAACAAAATTACTTTTATTTAAAGATAGTTAACATTTAGCATAATGTAGAAAATGATATCAAAAGTAATTCAGAATGTTGGATTCAACAGATATGATCAATATTACAGTAGTTGATCATCTCAGGTTTCTATAAATGTGCATTTGTTTTCCTCAGACTTCACTTTAGCTCCTAACATTCCTCACTGAGGGTTGAAAATCATTTTGATCTGGTTTTGATTACTCACACAAGGTGCCTGTGTCAGATCTGTTCAGAAAGAGTGGATGAAATTAAAATAAGCTTTTA
The DNA here is from genome assembly GCA_018398635.1 of Cyprinodon brontotheroides. NCBI lineage: Eukaryota > Metazoa > Chordata > Actinopteri > Cyprinodontiformes > Cyprinodontidae > Cyprinodon > Cyprinodon brontotheroides. Next base: position 30,806,288 of record JAGKQL010000057.1, read on the forward strand.
GGAAGCCGATGGGGTCCTCCAGCTGAGGGTAGTGACTGATGTGGTCGTCCAGAATTGTGATGGTCGACGTCTTCACCAGATACCTGCAACAACTGCAGAACTTTAGAAACCACCTATTTATTGACAATAGAAGGCATTTTTCATAACAGTTTGAGGTTAAAACTTTTTTTTTTTTTCACTGAACCAACTAAGACCAGCACTATTTTTTTTTACAATTAAACTAAAATCTGGACAAAATTATCCACCGCTAACAAGAAATTTAAAAGCCCCGTTTAACATTTGATGGATTCATTTTTCTTTTTAATAAAAGCTTAATTACTTTTTTGTTCTGTGTTTTGAATTTCAATATGACCCAATTTATTAACCATAGGTCACATTTAAAACCAACAGAATTTCTTAAGGAAAATGTATATCTCACCAGTAAAGGTTTAATTGAAATGCTTGGGATTATTTTATGCTTTTATTGTAAAGAAAATGGTAAACAAAAAAAACTAAACATGTTGCTGGCTAAAGCTCATTTATGGATCAAATGGAGATTCAAATTAATCCCACCATTTTGAAATATTTTCTTTTCACATTCACACTGAGGCAGACTATACAGTTGCCTTAAATAAATATTCATACCCATTGAACTTTTAAACACAACAGCCCCAAACTTTAAGGATTTTCTTTCAAACCAACACTACATAATGTAAAATTTTAGTTCTATGAAGGCTGCAGAGGTTTTAGATCAAATCACTGATGTATGGGAGCTTTGAACAGAGATAAAGCTTTGTTGGTATCTAAACATCTGTAGTTTGAATTTGTTGTGAAACCCGTTCAAAAGGTGTGAATACTTATAAGAGACCGGGTTAAGGAAGTCTCTTGAAGGGAAACTCACACATAAAGACGGATGAACTGTGGATGGGGGTTGACAGGGTCCAGAGGTCCGTAAATCATGTGCACTGAAACACAGGAGGGGGAGGAAACCAAATGGAAGATGTAGGAGATGAAAAAGTGAACAAACCATTTTGTTCTTCTAATGTGAGAGTTCAGGAAGAGTCTGATTTTAGTCTTCCTGTTCTGTTTAGGTATTTGTTTTACTTGTGTGTACTCCCTTCCTTCCTCTACCTTGTATCCTCCTATTACTTCCTTCTTTCTAACCTTGTTCTCTTCCATCCTTTCAATCATTTCCCTTCTTTCGGTCCTTAAATGCTCAGCAGTTTAGCATCACTTAAGCCAGGAATACACTGTGCAATTTTTTTCAGTTGTTGCACACAGCTACAGCTCACACTGTACGACGAACCTGCAGGGTTTAGTAGTACAGCATGAGTTCACCGTTCACAATGCATGTTCTCGCACTTTGCAGTACGACGCTCTGATGCAATCTACCTGCTCACACTGCACGTCTAAAAACCACTTCGGACTGAGCTCCATAGTGAGATGGCGCTACTCGGACTCGTCTATCCGTGCTTGTAGACTTGAGGAAGATGAAGCTCACTAGAGTTGAAATGCGCTGCCTTGGCAATTTGGGCAATTTTGTGTGTTGAAAGCCTTAAAAAGAAAAGGCGGCTGCATATTTGGACAAAGACATGGCTGAACAAACGTGGCTACTATGGTCTGTCAGTTTTACTGAAAGGACTCCATTTTACCCACACCCCCACCATGCTTCTATTTTTCAGCTGAGAGGAGGAAGAAGAGTCCTTGTTTGTGCATGCCCACTTAGCAATTTGCCCACAACGGTCAGGAGAAAATCAAACATGTTTGATTTTCTCCCGATTCCTGATCAGGAGGTGGTTGTGAGAGTCTGATCGTCCCTCGTTATCACCTGTGCACTACACGATGTACGACACACATTCAGGACTGAAAAGTCGGGCCAATCAGCAAATTTTCGTACAACTGGAAAGTCGGCCCGAGAAAAGCAAAAAAGAAAAAAAAGCACAGTGTAAGCCCGGCTTTACTGAGCTAGTTCATATTTTAGGAAGGGTTTGCTCCCCCCTCTGATCCACTAAACTTACATGGGGCATGTGTAGACGTGAGCGCTCCCACCCATCGATCTCTGTGCTGAGCTCTCTGATTGAGGTACTGGAGAATACTGAGGAGAAAAAAAAAAAAAAAAGAAGTGAAATCCCGTTCCATAAATCAGGAACAGTGAGCATTTGAACGCAACATTACCTGTCTAAAACCAAGTTGCCATCATTGTAGCGTAAACTTGTCCACATGTCCCAGAACTCTTCATCTGTGGGCTGAGTGTAGGGACCGAACACTTCTCCAATGCTACCAAAAAGGACTAAAAGCATAAGACCAAATAGTTCCTTGCATTTTTCATTTAAAACATTCTGGTCTTCTCACCTCTTCTGGAAGATCATGAAGTTAATGAGGCGTGTCAGAACCGTCCCCAGAATACTTGAGTCCTTCATCAGCTAATTGGAGGAAAAAGGAAAATTAAGAACATTTCACAGACAAAAATATGCAGTCCACTTTTAACCCCTTTTAATAAATTACAACAAAAGAATCTAATACATAAAGGTCAAAGAGTAGAATGAAGGCAGCTTTACTCACCGTCTGCAGCAACCGTGGGTGATGAGTTTCTGGAAATAACCCTATTGGAAGAAAAATGAAAACCCGCCAGGGTTATCCTTGTCTTTAAATCACAACAATCAGATTCTGCCATAGCACATTGAAATATTATACATGAATAAAGCTTAACCAGCTTTTCCATTATTGCAAAGTGTTTAAATAGTAGAGACAGCAGCTCCAACTTTTTAATAAACAGGAAATTACTACCAAATATGGATGATTTGTTTAATGGGTCCACCCTTTAGGAATGGGAAGTCATTTGGGTTCTTTGTTAGCCTGCAAAGACATTTTGAATTGAAATAGCTTCCTGATGGGAAGCGAAATGTCTACAAACTTGGAAACAAAGTCCAGTGGATTGTTTTTAACTTTTTTGGAATCACTATGACCTGGATGACAGAATCTTCACCAGCAAAGTTAATTGATATCTAAATTAGTTGAGTAATATTTCAGTAATCAATCAGGATTTATCCTATTATTTGTTGCAGGCTTGCAAACATGTGATATCAGATCTTCATCTGGTTCGAAAAATTGCATAAATAAAAGTCATTATATAGTGTGACCTCAACAATTGGCTAAAATGACTGATAGCATAGTATGAACTCAAAAATAGGCTAAAACGAGTAATAGTATAGTATGATGTCAAAAACAGGCTAAAACGATTCATACAATAGAGGAACGTCAAAAATGAGCTTAGACGATTCAGACTATAATATGACCTCTAAATAACTTGCCATAGTATAGTATGACCTAAATAATTGGCTAAAATGAGTCATAGTATAGTATGACCTCAAAAATAATCTAAAATAATTCATTGTATTGTATGATCTTAAAAACAGGCCAAAATAGGTCATAGAATATAGTATGATGCAAATAATTGGCTTAAATTAGTAATAATATAGCATGGCGTCTGAATTAGGCTGAAATAAGTCATAGTATTGTATGACGTCAAAAATTGGCTAAAATGAGTCATAGTATAGTATGACCTTAAAATAGGCTTAAATGACTCCTAGTATACTATGAAGAAAGAAATAGGCTAAAAACATTTACGGAATAGTATGACGTCAGAAATAGGCTAAAACTAGTCATAGTATAATATGATGTCAGAAATAGGCTAAAACGAGTTATACTACACTATGACCTCAAATATTGGCTAAAATGAGTCACAGTATAGTATGACCGCAGGAATTGGCTAACATAAGCCATAATATAGTATGACAGAAGAAATAGGGTACAAATAGTCATATTATAGTATGATGTCATAAATAGGCTAAAACCAGTATGACATCAAAAATTGGCTAAAACGAGTCATAGTATAGTATGACGTCATAAATAGGCTAAAACTAATCGTAGAATAGTATGATGTCAGAAATAGGCTAAAACAAGTCATACTATATTCTTGGAAGCGGGATCATCGCACAATCAAGCGGTTTATGTCAAATAGCCAACAGGGGTGCAAGAAGTGTGTTGAAAAAAGAAGATGCAAAATAACTCCCCATGAATTGAGAAGGATCAAGCGTGAAGCTGCCAGGAAGCCATTAGCCACCAGTTGTTCCATATTTTAGAGCTGCAACATGTCTGGAGTGCCGAGAAGCACAGGTGCTCAATACTCAGGGACCTGGCCAAGGTAAGGAAAGCCGAAAAAAGGCCACCTTTGAACAAGACACATGACAAAACGTCAAGATTTGACCAAGAAATATCTGAAGACTGATTTCTCCAAGGAGTTTTGGTCTGATGTAATGAGAATGAGTCTTGATGGGCCAGATGGATGGGCACCAAGCTGGATCATTAAAGGGTAGCCAGTTCCTTATCGACTCAGACGCCAGCAAGGTGGAGGTGGGGTATTGGTATGGGCTGGTATTATCAAAGATGAGCTTGTGGGATCTTTTCGGGTTGATGATGGAGTCAAGATCAACTTCCAGACCTACTGCCAGTTCTAGAAGACACCTTCTTCAAAGAGTGGTACAAGAAGAAGTCGCCATCATTAAAAAAAAACATGATATTCATGCAGGACAATGCTTCGTCACACGCATTAAAATCCACCACAGCGTGGCTGGCCAGAAAAAGTCTAAAAGGAGAAAAAATAATGATGTGCGATACAAATAAATTTGCTTTGCCTTGCCTTCATAAAATGTGAGATCTACAGGGAGGGAAAACAGTACACCTCTCTGAACAGTGTCTGGTAGGCTGTGGTGGCTGCTGCACGCAATGTGGATCTCAAACAGATTAAGCGACCGACAGAATCTATGGGTGGATGGAAGGCTTTTGAAGCGTCATGGTGAAGAAAGGTGGCTGTATTGGTCACCCATCTGTTTTTTCGTTTGTTTTGGAATGTTGCAAATGTTCATTTCTGAATTTTGAGTTGTTACATTGGTTTAACTGGTGAAAATAAACAAGTGAAATGGGTATACATGCTTTTTTTATTGCTGCCCGCCTACCAGTAATATTTCACCCGTAATCCTGAAGACATCATCATGTCTGACCACCCAAAGAAACACATCAACTACAAAATATGAAACTTAATATTATGATTCTTTGCTGACTGAGTAACACAATTGTAACCCAATAAGATAATCCTGTCTGGTTATCTCGGTATGACATCAGAAGAAACAGTCAGTGGCGGACCTCGGCTGGCCAAGACAAGTCATAGAATATGGCTCTGCAGTTGAAAATGTCCACCTCCTATAATAGTATGACATCAAACAAGCTCAAAATGAGTCCCAGAATAGTAATGCCCAGTCTTCTGGCTAGTTTTGACAGCCCACAGGTGCATTTGGTCCTGCCATTATTGGTTGAGGCTGACCAGAGGCAGCCTGGCTTCTATTTGATCAAACAGCCACCAGTGTAGTTTAATAAAAACAGATTGTGTCTCTTTGAACCGGAGCAAAATATCGGGGTTAATTTATTGGTAAAAGTACAGTTACCATAACGGTTTACAGTGAACATTTATTCAGACATCTGCAGCCGTCATTCCCGCAATAAAAAGACACAGAAATGGACTTCTGGCCAAACAAAGTTTTAGTAATAAATTAATGAAACTAGTTCCTGCCATCACAGCCGGTCATAAAAACCAAATAAACAACGGCCTCCTTGTCTGCAGTAATAGTCGCGCTAAGGATGGGAATTCCCAAGCTAATGGATTGGATTCGTTAGCAAACACTGCCCCCCTGTGGTACTTGCATGTTACTATCAGAGGTTGCTGTGGACTGCACAGGAACATCGTTGGTTCCAATTATAGCCCCCGCCTGTATTAGCGTCCGGCCATTATTTACCCCCGCCGACAGCAAAACCGGCCATTATTAGAGACCCGGTACTAATGGAATACAGGCCAATATTAGAGAGACGGTATATCAGAAATAGGATAAAACTAGTCATAGTATAATATGACTCAAAAATAGGCTAAAATGAGTCTTGGTAACGTATGACCTCAAAAATACCTAAACAATTTCCTAAAAAGACACACAGTATAGTATGGCATCAATATGTTGCTAAAAAGACACATAGTATAGTATGATTTAAAAAAAAAATGCTAAAACGGTTCATAATATAGTATGACTTGAAAAATAGGCCAAAACCAGTCTTAGTATAGTATGACCTCAAAAACAGTCCGAAACAAGTTACAGTTCATTATGACCTAAAAAACTGGCTAAAATTAGTCATTGTATAGTATGACCTCAATATTTTGCTAAAAAACACATAGCATAGTATGATTTTAAAAATTAGCTAAAACGAGTTATAATTTAGTATGACTTGAAAACAGGCCAAAACCAGTTATAGTTCAGTATGACCTAAATAATTGGCTAAGATGAGTCATAGTATAATAAGACCTGAATAAATTGGATAAAACGACTAACAGTATAGTATGAGTTCAAAAAGAGTTAAAACCAGTCATAGTATGGTATGACCACAAAAAATAGGCCAAACCGAGTTATAGTTTAGTATGACCTAAATAATTGGCTAAAACTAGTCGAGTATGCGCAATCTCGCCAGATTATTGGCTAAAAGGTTAAAATAGTTTCCTCTGCGCGTAGTATGACCTCAAATATTGGCCAGAATGCAGTCAGCAGTATAATGATGACCTCAAAAATAGGCTAAAATGAGTCTTGGTAACATATGACCTCAAAAATACCTAAAAAATTGGCTAAAAAGACACAGTATAGTATCACCTCAGGAATTTTGCTAAAAAAGACACATAGTATAGTATAGTAAGACATCAAAAATAGGCTAAAACGAGTTATAGAACAGCATGACTTCAAAAATAGGGCAGAACCAGTTATAGTTCAGTATGACCTAAATAATTGGCTAAGACGAGTCATAGTATAGTAAGACCTGAATAAATTGGATAAAATGACTAACAGTATAGTATGACTTCAAAAAGAGTTAATACCAGTCATAGAATGGTATGACCTCAAAAAATAGGCCAAACCGAGTTATAGTTTAGTATGACCTAAATAATTGGCATAACAAGTCATAGTACAGCAAGACATCAGAAGTTGGCTAAAACGAGTCATAGTATAGTGTGACCTAAAAAATGGGCTAAAGCAAGTCAAAGTATTGTATGACCTAAAAAAAATATGCCTAACCAAGTAATAGTATAGTATGACCTCAAATATTTGCTAAAATGACATATAGTTTAGTGTGACATAAAAAATTGGCTAAAACTTCCTGTCCTCTGACTTCTTTTTAATAACCTTTAGCATTACTTTAACATTAGCCAATCATTATCAGACAGTGCAGTTATAAATTTCAAAGAATCTGTTTCACTTTCTCTCTCCTCTGTGTCACTGAGCAGTACGACAGAGTGCAAAAGTTTAGTTTATTGCCCTTCACAGGTTCATGATTCTGTCGATGGGGTATCTAGTTCTCTGTTTAATGTCTTAGACAATGCAGCACCTTTGAAAAACTTTAAAAATAGAAAGGTTGCTCCCTGGCTTAATGCAAAAAATAGTTTACTGCTGTATAAGAGGAACCTTTCGTAAAGAAGAGCAGCATATTACATGAGTATAACTAGGGTGACCAAACGTCCGTACTTCCCGGGACATATCGTATTTCACGTCCTGTCCCGGGGTCCCGGGTTTTTTTTAGAAAGTGAGGAAATGTCTGGATTTATTAAAATTACCTTAAGTTGACCATTAAATTTACAGGTACTAGGGCATTGCGCACGATACTGCGTGTAGGACGTAATCCCCTGAGCCCTGCTCCTTAATCAGAATAGAGTTGATAGCGTGAGTTGTCTGCACGCCAACAACATCACAAAAGCGCCAAATGTATGTTTACCGACCATTTACAAAAGAGTTTCCCCGCTTTCAGACTGGGTCGAGACACAATAGATGCCTTGTGCACAGTGTGTGCAGCAGGCACATATGTCTCGATGTTCAATGGAGGTGCAAGGGATCTGAAAAGCCACCTGGACACCGAAAGTAAAGATAGTCTATTGATATGTTTGTTCGGTTTTGGTACATTTTGAGTTATTTTTGCTACACAAGAGGTATTTTTTAATTAGCTCATTTGTTAATTTATTTTTCCAATAGCCTACAGAACAGACATTATTTCGTTCATTGCTGAGACTGAGTCTCATGTGTTATTGGGAGTTGAGAGTTATTGTTAACTTTTATTGTTAAGTGAGGGATGTTTAGATGAGACATTATTTCTTTCATTGTGCTATTCATTCATTACAGGAATTGTTAAGCATTTTTAATAAATACATTTTGAATAAAATTATCATTTGTTATTGGAGTTATTGCTGTTGACTTTTACTGAAAAGCATTTTTAATAAATCAACTGTAGATATAGACATCTCTATGCAGAGATCCCCAGCTCACCCTAGTATAACACCTATTACAAGATCCATGTGTTCCTACTTATGCTTGTGTTTTAAAACATTTAAGCTGTAATCACATACGAACATGAGCAAAATGTCTTGGAATTTAGAAATGTCTAATATTATACATGAGATGTTTGTTTTTTTGTATTTATTTTGCATTTATTTATTAACTCCCCAAGGAATGCCAACAGGGAACACATTACATTACCTCCATTTGAAAGACAGAGACTGTTGAAGATCAGATGGCCGCTGCGATTTTGGTCACTCCTAATTTATAAAAAAAAAAGAGGGGAAAAAATGTAGAGGAAGAAATCAATGGTAAACCATTAATATTTGTTGAGACCTGAAAGAAATGGATGACCTGTACAGCAGCTCCAGAGCCACAGTATCTCCATAGTCGTGGGATATCAGATTGAGACGCTGATTGCTCAGACCCAAATGGTTCACCAGGGCTTCAACTATACTGGCCTGTTCAAAGATGGAGTATCTGTGGGGTCTCTGAGAAATCATGGAAAAGGAGATTTGTAAACAGTGTGAGGGAAGGAAAAAAAGAGCAGTAATGGATCAACAAGTGGTAGGAAACACATTACAGCATCAGGAAATCAAGCTGCAGACTCACTGGTTTGTCACTGAAGCCAAATCCAAGAAAGTCCAGTGCAATGACTCGATGGAAGCGCCGTGTGAGTGGAGCCCAGATCTGCAATGGAGGATAAATGGTTTCAGGATTTTGGACAGTTCTTATGGTAAAATGACTAACATTTACAAGATGTAGCTTCTCCTTTTAGGCCAATTTGAAGATTTAAACACAAATGAATTTCATATAAATTAAGGCTGCAACTAACAATTATATTGCTAATCGAGTAATCTGTGGATTTTTATTTTTTATTTTTATCCACTCATATTCTTTATTCATAGTATCAGTTTCTTCCTTCAGGTTGATGTCTTAGAGTCCCTGCCTGTAGACTGAACCGCTATAAGAACTCATTTGTTCTGCTTTCCATTAAGGCAATAAACAGTATCAAGCAGTAAATTGTGGAATAGGCAATGGTATTAAAAAATTTAAACTACCTTAACAGATTCTTTAAAGATGGTTTTTATACATTTTTTTTCTTACAATTTTTATTGTGAATGTAACGTAACATGCTTCCTTATGTATTTATTTATTGTCTTATGATGGAATTTTATAGGAGTGTTTTTATGTGTGAATGCAATGTGACATAGTTTGGACTATGTAGCAGCCAGAGTCTGTAAATCAAATTTCCTTTTTGGACAATAAGGTTAATCTTATCTTGATTTATCGATTAATAATCGGATAGCATTTTTTTTTTTTTACAGAATTAAACCAGGTCAAACTAAAACTTTCCCACTGTCTCTGAATAGAGCATATTGACAGTAGGTTGCTCTGTCAGCTAAAGTCATGTTTTAGAGTCTCTATGCAATGGTTAATTGATTATTATTTCCATAATCTATTAATCTGATTAATTGTTTTGGCCCTAATATAAATAAACAAATAAATAATGCTACGGTGTGAACATGGAACCTGAAAATGACAATGGACAGAAAGCTGAATAACAGATAAATAATGGACAACAGGAATAATAGATGGTGAAATGTGATTAAGTGCCAGACACTATGGATCCTGCTGATCATGCAGGAAATAAAGAGATGATGTATCCAGGGTACCTTGTTCCAGTCATAGCTGGAGGTGGGGAAACCATGGAGGAGAAGGACCACATCTGAGCTTCCCGAAGCACCATAGGAGTCTAGGAGTAACATAGTGATGTGAGAAAGGAAGGGGGTGGATGTTTGGAGATTTGCTTAATCCTCCTTTGCCGTGTGCTACCTCTGTAAAAGATCCTCTTCTCTCTAAAGTGAAAGAAATCCCCAGAGCTGTGCCACTTCTGCAGGGCTTCGGAGAGCTGAGGAGGCGGGATGTGCAGATAGACGGCCACCAGCGGGACGCAGATCAGACCCACATGGATCCACCGCTCTCTCATGTTGAGCTCAGCGGTGAGGCTCTCATTCCTGCCCCTGAGACATAGAAATACACACGCAACAAGCCGAGACAAGCAGGCTGAGTGTTAAAGGAGAAATCATTAAAGATCCACTGGAGACAGAGGACAAACACTTACTGCAAAGTTCCTGCTTGTTATCAGCAGACCTTTCACCCAGTGTTTGGGAGCTGCAGAGGAGATTCCTGTGAGGATTTAGATCCCAGGAGAGTCAGAGGTCTCACTCTATTCACAGCTTTCCAGTTAGAAAACGCCTAGCGCCATCTTGGGGCGGTCGACAGCTCCACTCAGGGTAATGTGTTGAGCAGGCACAGCATAAGTTTTAATCAACTTTAGCTCGCTGAATGTTGAAATTAATTTCACATTTTCTTTTATTCTTAGCAAAAAAAAACAAAAAAAAATATATATATATATATATATATATATATATATATATATATATATATATATATATATATATATATATATATATATATATATATATATATATATATATATTACTCTACGGGTACTCCGGCTTCCTCCCACAGTTCAAAAACATGACTGTTAGGTTAAGTGGCTTCTCTAAATTGTCCTTAGGTGTGAGTGTGTGTGCATGAATGGTTGTTTGTCCTGTGTGTCTCTGTGTTGCCCTGCGATGGACTGGCGACCTGTCCAGGGTGTACCCCGCCTCTCGCCCATTGACTGCTGGAGATAGGCACCAGCACCCCTCGCGACCCCACTTGGGACAAGCGTGTAAAAAGAAAATGGATGGATGGATGGATGGATATATATATATATATTATTTGTTTTATATAAAAAAATAAAATATAAATAAATATTCTTAGTGGGGTTAAAAGTAATAGAATATTCTGATTGGATATATGCATGTTGCAAAGCACATAGCCACTTTATACAGGCATACACAAATATATATGCACATCTCTCTCTAGATAGATAGATAGATAGATAGATAGATAGATAGATAGATAGATAGATAGATAGATAGATAGATAGATAGATAGATAGATAGATAGATAGATAGATAGATAGATAGATAGATAGATAGATAGATAGATAGATAGATAGATAGATAGATATCCATTATGGACATATCTGGGAAACATATACATATACAGAATACGCAGCACAGTGCTTCTTCTGGTTAAACCTCCCCAAGATGGCGCCCGTAATTCTTGCGTAATCATGTCTATGGAAAACACCAACCCTTTACACTGGATATTTTAGAAGAGGTGATACATCATACCAATAGAAAATCTTGGAAGACTTGCGATAAAAGCAATTAGATTTTTACCGCCCTCTTTCGAACTGGATGTGTAATAGCACCAAAGAAACCAGTCTGAAAAAACATATAAAGATGTCTTAAAATTAATTTAAAAAAATTAATAAATAAATAAAAATGATAACGAGGTATTTTCTAGTTTCATTGATACGTTTTTAATAAACTTATGTCATTACATTTTCAAAATGTTATGTAAATTGGCATTTTATCAGGGCAGTTCAAACTCATGTTGGTTTAATTTAGACTTTAGACTCTAGTTATCATTTCAATCACTTATCTTCAGTGAACAACAGTATCTACCACTCTTAGGAACCAGATTATCATATCTTATGTCTTAAAATGTGGATTGTAAAATAAGAATGATCATTAAAGATCCACTGGAGACAGAGGACAAACACTTACTGCAAAGTTCCTGCTTGTTATCAGCAGACCTTTCACCCAGTGTTTGGGAGCTGCAGAGGAGATTCCTGTGAGGATTTAGATTAGCAGAGTCTTATGGTTTAATTTAGACTTTAGACTCTAGTTATCATTTCAGTCACTTATCTTCAGTGAACAACAGTATCTACCACTCTTAGGAACCAGATTATCATAACTAATGTCTTAAAATGTGGATTGTAAAATAAGAATGATCCTTTATTTGGATGCATACATTAAAATTAAATGAAAAATGCAAAATGTATATTCATTTCCACAAGCAGTATGAAAAATATTCTGAGTTACATGTGTGGTAAATTGGGCCTTTTTATGCTTAATTTCCGCTTTTATATTGGCTATGCACAAGACAAGACAGGACACTGGTAAAATATGTTTCAATTAAAGTAATAAATGATTACTGAAACTTTGTGGTAAAAAGATGAGTAATAAAATGAGTATAAAAAAGGTAATATAACAAAAGTTTTTTTTTTGCTGTGGGTTCAAAAAAGAAGTGGGCATCCGCAGAGGCAACATTCAGGTTCCCACTCAGTAACCGACGCACCAGTGCAGCAGAGTCACTGAGGTTGATGATTCTTTTGAAGAGAAATAATTCAGATTATCAAGTAATTAAGTTTGTCTGTTATTGTGTTTTAACTACTGCTCCAACTGTCAGGGTTATCTAGGTTTACCTAGCAAACCCTAGCATTAGGTCACAAGTCACCTATTCACTCCTGCCCTCTGGGAGGAATTAGAGGCCTACGGATTAGAACCACTGGAACTGCTTCTTCCCCACAGCTGTCATGTTCCTGAACGCCTCCTGACACCAACTATAAGGATTGTACCCCACCTCCCACACACACAATAACCTATGGGCTGCTATTATGTCATTCATCCTGTATTATAACCCCATTAATATATTTATATAATTAATATCCTAACTTTGCTGTATAATTTGTATATTGCTTTAATATTTATCCTTTAGCCTCTTACAATTACTGCCTATATTCATTGTTTATAGTATATAGTCTCTGTACACATGTAAACATTTACATCCTGTAGAGCACTTCTGGATAGATGTAAACTACATTTGTACTTGTGACAGTGTGATGACAATTCAGTTTGTAAAAAGTTGTCTAGTGATTATAAAAGTGTCCAGCAGGTGTCAGTATTCAGTGACAGTATGAATACAGTTTGCCATCGAGTCAAAATATTTCATGATGCCTCATTAACCAGTACTAAGCTGCTGTTCCCTACTTGTTCCCTCACAGGGACGAAGATACCAATGTAAATGTTATGGGAGCAGAATGTTCAAATTTGAAATCCTGCAGGCACTTGCTAGTGGATGGCTGATTGGGAACTGTGAGTCAATATGCTGGAGAAATAGGGAAGAAACCAGCTATGCTTGCTGCTGGCGCTGAAAAAAAAAAAAAAAAAAAAGTGGACAGTACTCCACAGGCACCTCACTGCTTACCAACCTAGATTTTGCAACTGTTTAATTTGTAAAAACCTCTCAAAACAGAAATTCTAAGTTCAGTTCTTTATTTAAAAGACGTGTCGAGTGACGCTGCTGGGAGCCCACCACGTGTCGAGCGACGGCTGGGAGCCCATCACGTGTCGAGCGACGCGGCTGGGAGCCCACCACGTGTCGAGCGACGCGGCTGGGAGCCCACCACGTGTCGAGCGACGCGGCTGGCTCCCACGATGTGTCGAGCGACGCTGCTGGCTCCGTATGGCCGACTGGTTTAAAAACGCGAAAATTTTCACGATCAAAAAACACGTGAATAACGCGTTGTTTACACGTTGTCAACGTTTTGTCTTCGCCTTATAATCGGCCACACGTAGTTAACACGTTGAGAGCGCGTAAAGAATCCGTCAACTACGCGTTGACAACATGTCAAATACCCGTCGTCTACGCGTTGATTTCATGTGATTTTAAGCCATTTGGCCACTTTAACATTTTTAGCTGGTGAGTGTGCTTTTTTCCGATTGGCTGCTGAGTAGTAGGGTTAAACCACTTCTTGAAAGCCGGGGGTGGTTTGCCTGCAGCGCATACCACTTTATTCTCTTACCTTCTTCTGCTTCTTGAAGTGTATTTTTCAGTTGGCGAGAAACTGAAGGGGCACATTAACGCCACCTACCGGTATGGAAATTGTTACAGAAAAACGTATTTATCTTTTCATTTATTTAAGCCTTAAATTATGTCACTTGTGTTAATAAAAAAATAAATACATATATAAAAATGTTTATACTTTTACTTCAGAATCTTTCAGCAAAATATTTGGGAGTTTTAATTTTTTCTTTCATGTTTTCTAATTCATTTTTTTTCTATTTCACATGCCCCACATTCTAATACATGTTCCATTGTTTCCATTTCTCCACAATGATGACATCATCCTGTATCTTTTTTTTTTGTTATTACAAATAATCAAAAGTAATTTTGTCAATTTATGAACATCAAACAAAACCACATGTACTTTCAGAAAAAAATGTTACAGTATAATGTTTAAACCCAGGGTTTGGATGAACAAAGGTAGTCAATAAACAGAAAGAGATGCACTATTATTTCTTTAAATACAAAACCAACACTTCTATGTGAAGAAATCAACGGTTTAGCAGATCACAAGGGAGTGAAATGTAGTCTCCATGCCTAACCTTCTAAAAACAACAACCAAACATCCTGTGGTGAAATGCACAGTTAAGTGGTTTTTACCATTAAGCAGTTCATTGTGGATGAGACATTACTGCTCCAAAATGTCAATCACAGTTTGCAGTATATCTATTGCTAAACTTCCCATCGGTTCTTCCAGAGGGTCCACATCCTGTAGTTGTTGCATCTGTGCATGGTTTGGATGAAACTGTTTATCAAGAATCATTACTCTTTCTGGCCAATTTAGAGGGGGAACAACAGCAGTGGCATCTTGGGGAGCAGTGATGAATCCAAAAACTTCTGCCATGGGCATAGGTTTGCATAGGGACCATAGGGACATGTCCCTACCAAAATTTTGGATTGACCTACTTGTCCCTACCAATAATTCGATGTGAACAACATGTTTATAATTTACTATACAGCATTGTTGCAGCAGTCGCTTCTTTTCCTCTTGCAGCCCCTCTGTATGTGTGTGCCCGCTTAAAGAGCGAAATAAAATGTAAAAAATGATGCTAGAATACGGCGGTTACCAAAACTAAATATTATCTAGGCTAAAACAGGCAAAAGCTTCTGATTGCAGTTCTAAAAAGAAGCAGGAGAGAGTTTGGATTTGTGCAACTTGAAAAATGAAAGTAACCAACATTAGGATTGCTTTTCTAAAACTAAATATTCTGAGTCAGACAGGGGTTCAGAAAACTGTTAAAATGAACAAAGACTAAACTGGCAACATTTCTGATTCCCTTTCACCAATATTTCTATTTTTTTGACGGCAGTTCAGGTATAAATAGCAGGTTTTATTTCTTTTCTAGATCATAACAACACGAGAAGGATGCTAAAGATCTGATATTTTTAGTTTCCCACATAAAAATAGTTTTATTTAATTGACTTCTACTTCTAGAAATAGGATAAAGGCAAACAGAAGAACTCTATTTACATTGATTCTATCTTTCTAGATTTCCACAAGGTCCATAAGTAAATTAGTGGTAAATAATGCATGAATCTGGCAGTTTATTTTGGGTACTATTAAATTACAGATAAGATAGTGTTATATTGTCTTTTATAATTGTTAAAAGGGATTTTATATCTAAATAAATTTAGGCTCATTCTTAGTGTTGCGTTTGTAGATGATTCCACTAAAAAAGAAAATAGACATAAGGAGCTATTTAAACAGTCAGACAGTAAGCAATATAGGACGATGATAAAAGGTTGTGTTACATTTAATCCTTTACTATTAAAAAACGCATTTGTATAATAGAAACATTATATAATTGTAGGAAACAGATGTAATGATGCAGGGCAGCCTCAAGGTCAAGCAGCTGCCCTTCAGTGCTGCATGATGGAAGAAATGTGTTTGGAATGTTACCATAAAATTAGGGCTGCAACTAATAATTATTTTGCAAATTGATTAATATGTCGATTATTTTTTCAATGAATCAAATAATAATCAGATAGCCAAAGGTTTCTTTAAGAAAATTATTTACGAAATTAAACCAGGTGAAACAGAAAGAAGCAGGTGAGCAGAGGAGGCCACCGACTGTGGCTCCACAGGGAACACAGGAGCCGCCGATTCTGCGGCTCCGGATCAGGAGCAGAGTAGGCCACCGATTGTGGCTCACATCAGAAGCAGAGGAGGCCACCGACTGTGGCTCCACATCAGAAGCAGAGGAGGCCACCGACTGTGGCTCCACAGGAAAAAAGGAAACCGCCGATTGCGGCTCCGGATCTGGAACAGAGGAGGCCACCGACAGTGGCTCCACAGGAACACAGGAAACCGCCGACTGCGGCTCCGGATCTGGAACAGAGGAGGCCACCGACAGTGGCTCCACAGGAACACAGGAGGCGCCGACCGCGCTCCGATCTAGAACAGAGGAGGCCACCGGACAGTGGCTCCACAGGAACACAGGAGGCCGCCATTGCGGCTCCGATCAGGAACAGAGGAGGCCACCGACTGTGGCTCCACAGGAACACAGGAGGCCGCCATTGCGGCTCCGGATCAGGAACAGAGTAGGCCACCCACCGTGGCTCCACATCAGAAGCAGAGGAGGCCACCGACTGGTGGCTCCACAGGAACACAGGAGGCGCGCCGATTGCGGCGGATCTGGAACAGAGGAGGCCACCGACTGTGGCTCCACAGGAACACAGGAGGCCGCCGATTGCGGCTCCGGATCAGGAACAGAAGGAGGCCACCGACTGTGGCTCCACACAGGAACACCGGAAGCCGCTGATTGCGGCTCCGATATCAGAAGACAGGGAACCGCCGATTGCGGCTCCGAATCCAGAAGACAGGGAACCGCCGATTGCGGCTCCGAGTCAGGAACTGAGGAACCCGCCGATTGCGGTTCCGAATCAGGAGCAGAGGAGACCACTGATTGTGGCTCCACATCAGGAGCTGAGGTGACCACCGACTGTGGCTCCACATCGGGAGTCTTTGGAAGACACAGAGAGGGGCTCAGGGGTCTCCAGACGGCTCAGAGCGGGCTCAGGGGTCTCCAGACGGTCCAGAATCTCCAGCCATCGACCGAACGAAACCGTCCAGTGTGGTTCCGTGGAGTTAGTCGGTTCCTCCTCATACATCCTCAGGAATGTCTCCGTTGGGTCTGCTGGGCTAGTCTGTTGGCCGGATTGTTCTGTCAGGATGTGGCAGGTTTTCTAGCCCAGGTGCAGAACTCACAGACAGAGAGGCAGGGGAAAGTCCAATATTTTATTGGATTCGTTCAGGGTGCTGCCCTGGAGGCAGAGAGGACCGAGCAGGTCAGGTTCAGGTTTACAGATTAACAGGTTTACAGGCAAACAGAGGTTCAGACAGGCAGGGTGGCTTCCATGGCTTGCTGCAGGACCATGGCAAGGACAACAATCCGGCAACAGAGGGAAGCTCTCACCCAGCTTATATGGGGAGAGCTTAATCATGAGCTGATGGGAATCAGCTGAGCTGCTGAGCACCAGCTCCCAGGAGAGGATGCAATCAGAGGAGGCCATATGCATCTAATTTAATGCAGATTTGAGTCAAATAGTTAAAAAAAAACACCAGCCCGCCTTCCACACACAAAGGCGGGCTAAAAAAAAATCACCACGAAGGTAGGGGTAAAGGCAATCAGGTCAGCTGGCACACACATGGGGTGACCCTTTTTTTCCAGGGAGTTGGCAACCCTATAAGTACCCCCCAAAAGATTACTCAAGTAAAGTGTAGATGCTAAACAGAAGTACTTAATTAAAGTACACTAATCAAGTAAATGTAATCTGTAATCTGGTACATTTTCATATCTATTCATACATAGATGGGTCAGAGATATACCTCAGAGAAGACCTGGAGAAAACCACAGAATTCCATCAGGAATCACGTGACCCAAGGGATCCCGAAAAATAGTTATCCATTGATGTTCATCCGTGTCTGAATGAATTCTGTGTGATTTTCCCAGTTAACATGCAGACATATATCAGAACCACCCACCTTATTAACACA
The DNA here is from genome assembly GCA_018398635.1 of Cyprinodon brontotheroides. NCBI lineage: Eukaryota > Metazoa > Chordata > Actinopteri > Cyprinodontiformes > Cyprinodontidae > Cyprinodon > Cyprinodon brontotheroides. The sequence continues at coordinate 30,824,483 of JAGKQL010000057.1, forward strand.
GAAAGAAATTAACATTTAAGATGATATTTTATTTCCAAGTTCATCATCTGAATAAGTTGTCCTCCTAATTGTCAATCATTCTAGTGTTATGTTGTGATTGGATGCCCTCTGGACTCAGTGCAGGTGGTGGGAAACAGACGGATCCTA
>JAGKQL010000057.1:30831717-30869076 GCA_018398635.1 Cyprinodon brontotheroides
TTGGACACTTCTTTAGACTGCAACATTTCTCTACGATGTGATCTACTAGTGTCTTTTCTTCCTCCTTAGGTGCCATTTGTATTATGAACCTCACCCACCCCAATTGTGTTGTAATTTGTATAGTCTGCCATGTATTATTGCAAACAGAGTCAAACCACTTGTCGGAGTTATTTTCATGGACAGTGTTACTACGTCATGGCATTCTGGTCATGGCCCTTTTTATTTCTTTCATACACTTTTTAAGCCTGGATTAAACTGTCCCATTTGTTATTTCCACAAGTCCTGCACTTTGTGGAAGATAAGCGCAGTTATTCTTTAAAGTTATTTGTAACCTGCCTGCCATTTGCTGAATAACAAAATGCGGACCATTGTCACTGTAAATTTTCTGTGGGATTCCAAAGTTTGGAACAACAACTTTGCATATAGCTTTAGCTACTGTCAATGCATCTGCGTGCTTTGCTGAGACTATTTCTGTTAGAGTTATGATTATAAAAAGAAGAACACTGTTCTGTAACCCACCCCATGTGTTAGGATCTGCTAATAAAAGGCTTCTGCTGAGGAGACCCATGGGAGAGAGGGCAGATGTAGCTGAACGTGACTCTCTCCTCTTGCAGGAGCCAAAGAACCCTATTCTGTGTGGACTCAGTTCCTCTTTTTCGAACCTACATTTTAACCTAACATTTGGTGTCGAAAACCGAGTCAAGATCCAATTGTCCAGGACCGTAGGGGACCAAGGCCAAGAATCTGTCGACAGTCGCCCCTCCTTCACCGATGTAAAGCCAGTTTGGTCCGCCCTGCCTTGGGCAATCCTGGTGACGACTCCCCGCTGGAGTGACCGATCTACACGACAAAGGGTAGGCTCTAAAAGCTTTTGATCAAAAGCAGTGCAGGGACTATGTGAAAGCTGTAACTAGTTGTAGTACTTAAGAATATTTGTTGACAAACAGGGTTTGTTGTGATAGATCTGGGATGGTATTCACAATGAATTTAGATCTAGGACCCTCTGTGTTCAAGCTATAACTGGTTGTAGTTGCAGGAATATTTGACGAAACCAAGTTTTGTTGACAGATCTGGGTATTCTGTGCATTTGAGTCTGGGACTATGTGTTGTTCTCAAGATAGTAAGGTTTGCAGCTGCAGCAGGAATATTTGACGAAACCAAGTTTTGTTGACAGATCTGGGATCTGGGTATTCTGTGCATTTGAGTCTGGGACTCTGTGTTGTTCTCGAGATAGTAAGGTTAGCAGCTGCAGCAGGGATATTTGACGAAGCCAAGCTTTGTTGACAGATCTGGGATCTGGGTATCCGGTGCGTGCAAGGGCCTGGAGCTGGAGACTCCAAAGTGTACACGATAAATGTTTTTTGTCTATGTTGGTTAAAAATAAATATTAGGCCTTAGAATAGGTGTGTGTGACTGTGTGAAAGTGTGTGAGGAAACAATCGAACCGCTGTGTTCTGTTGTTTCATACTAAAACAGCAGGAATTAAGTGTAACTCTTGTGGATGCAGAGGCAAGAATTTCTCACCTGAAAAGGTAGAAGCAATTAGCACAACAGTGTTTTGGGTGCTGTCCTGCTGAATAAACATCCAGTCGCATTAGGAATACCCTAGGTGTTTGTACTGGACTAAATTCTTTAAAAAAATGGGACAAGGTAGTAGTGAAAGGAAATACCAGGTGATGTTAGATGGATGGTGGTTTGTTGTGGTGGTGACCCAGAGTTTGCCAAGAGAAAAGTGGATTGAGAAGGAGGGACTGGGATGGAAAGTTGAGAGTTGAGCCGCTGGACCTAAGATTCAGCAGAAGGTGGAGATGAAGTTGGTGTATAAATCAAAAAGAAAACAAGCTAAATACAGAAAAGAACTGAAAGAGTTAATAAAGTGGATTATGCAAAAGCAAAAAAAATAGGAAAGCCAAATACAACAACAGAAGTAAAGGATAGAAAGAAAGCTACAATTGCTGCTGTAAAAGTTAAAGCTGATGAAGAAACTGTTGTATCCCGTGTAATGCTTCCTCAATATCCTGACCCTAATCAAATCTAGGGGTGATGGGGTTCAAGCAGTGGGCATCAGCTGAGCAGGAAGGTGGACATAAAACCCCATCACGGTGAATATGAACACAGCCATGCCACTGTTCCTCCAGTAGCCCCTGCACCATCTATCAATGATATTGAGGAGCAGGAGCAAACCCCCGTCCATATCGGCCCCTGCGAATGGTATGGAATCAGTGCCTCTGACTCTTGTGAGCATGAATTAAGAAAACTGCAAGGATGTGAAGCTTAATCAGCATACAATAATGATTATCAAATAGAGGCTTGTAAAAAGACCCATCTGCCCCATTTATCAAGATTGGCTGAATTAAAAACAAGAACAGGACCAAAAGATCACCAAGAGGGGGGCATGTGCTTTTCCAATGTTAGAGGTGGCCAACCCTCATCGCATAGTGCAACATGCAGGACCCCCAAGATAACAAACCCACTAGATCATAGACCCACTATTCTTTGCATTGGCCTTAGGCCATGAACGAATGCAGAGATGGAGACTGCCTGTCAGGTTTAACCCCAGCCAGACAGAACCCAGTTAAATGGTCGAGGATGTTAAAAACCTCATTGATTCTTACAAATTAAATGGGGCAGAAATAGAAAAACCATGGCCAGAGTGTTTTACACTTGGTAAAATTACTCATGAGGATTATTCCAGCATCTGATGGTTTGACCCCCTTTTGAGATAGTGAATGGGACACCTTTTGATTTCTACCTCTATGGGAAGGACAGCCATGGGCAGAAAAAGAACAAGATGACATTGACCGCTAAGTGGATGCTAAAGCTTTTCGGTGACAAAGGGTGTTAGGAAAACATGCCAACCTGCCTAGTGCTCCTTTTTGTTTCCCCACAGGAAGGCCTGAAGCCTGGAGCCGAGTGCTGATTAAAATCATCAAAAGGGAAAACTTGGGAAAGAAACTCCGAGGTGGGAAGGACCCTACATAGTGCAACTATAACAACCCCCACCGCCCGTGAAAATCCAGGAAAGAAAACACTTGGATGCACCAGGTCATTGTAGCTGATTAAGATTTTCCCCAACAGAAAGTCCAGTCCGCCTACACAGGAACCCCATAACTAAGATGCGGCTCTGTGGTGAAGTCAACTTCAAAGGGGTTTGGTTTTTAGGACCATTCGTCTCAGCGCTGGTGAAGAAAACAACCTAACCCAGTCCTTTAGAGTCTAGTTAATGGTTGTTTCATTGGAAGAGCTGGTAGGGTGGGAAAACCTTGGCGTTCATCTGCCTGAGTGGTGACCGTTGGACTGCTGTTCCTAGGGACTCAAACTGACTGTCTGAAACAAAGGAAGAGCAGGATGATTTTTGATGGATCCACAGAAAATCATCCATACGGTGCCAATATGTGGTGGCAACATGCAAAACATGTTGCTGAAGATTTGAACAAAACAGACTGTTATGTTTATACTCATATTCCTACTTCTATGAATACAATATGAATTGAAAGATGCTGATGTTTTTATGTATAAGAGGAGGGAAATGTTAGAGTTATGATTATAAAATTATGCTACATTTGTGTGCTGTGATTCAATCAAGAGATTTCGTAGACTTTTTTTGTGACCTGCATCCTGCTATCCTGTGGTTCAATCATTTGGGTCATGAGGGGGCAAAGTCCTGCAGTTTACTCATCCTGCTGTGATTCAATCAAGAGGAGCATTTTGTCCTATGACCCAATCAATTGCCTTGTCAGAAGAACACTGTTCTGTAATCCACCCCATGTGTTAGGATCTGCTAATAAAAGGCTTCTGCTGAGGAGACCCATGGGAGAGAGGGCAGATGTAGCTGTACGTGACTCTCTCCTCTTGCAGGAGCCAAAGAACCCTATTCTGTGTGGACTCAGTTTCTTTTTTTATCATAAACCTACAATTTTGAACGTAACATTTTCAACCCATTTTGAAAATACATCAATCATTAAACAGTATTTGTAAGGGCCACTTCTTGTTAGTTCAATAAAATCCATATGCATTACTTAAAGAAACTCCATCTGGTTCTGGAAAATGTCCTCGCTTTGGTCTTATATTACCTTGAGGATTATGTCTAACACAAACTGTAAAGGCTTTACAAAAAAACTCTGCATAAGAATTAAATCCATATGTTGTAAAATGTTGCTATATTAAAGTTGCCATCCCTCCTGTTGAGATATAGCATGGCCCAAGCAACAGACTTGTTTCTGCACCCGCTAAATTTTTTCTTTTAACTGGTTTTATACTTTCCTTTTAGCTTCACATTTTAGCAGATATTGTTTTTATCCGTGGCTATATTATTTGCGATTTAGGAACTGACATTTTAAATACGGATTCTGCAATTTGTCAGCAGTCCACCATCATTTGTCCTGTAGTAGAAACAATTGGGATATCTTTAAATCTGTTTTCATCAGATTGTGATAGCAAAGAATGCTGAGTTTTTTTTTAACACATGCTAAATCTTGGACCCGCGGTTTTACAAAGAACAGAATTTTATAAGGGTGTTTCAATAGTTGGAACAGATGGACATGGAGCAAAGATGATAAGCATGTTGCATAAAACACTGGAGGATTTAGTTGCAACGCCATTACATGTTCTATTCGTACAGTCTTCATTCCCCCAGCGTGAGGAAAATTGCAATGCCTAATTTTTTTATCAAGTCTTACCCTAACAGATTAAAGGTGTGAGTTGGTGATATTACTACAGAAGCATGCAACCTTGCAACCTTTTTCCTGTTTGAAGGTCTTCTATTTCTATTGCCTTTGACATTCATTCCTTTGATGTTCGACCATTTGCTGATTTTACAAAAATTGGCATTTTAGATGCTTTTAGCATTTACATTATCTCCAATACAAGTATTACAGGCTCCTGAATCACAAATAAGTGCAACTGCCTGTCCATTGATTGTAATTACTATTTATGTTTTGTTTTTTTTATGCATTCAATAGCTCCCATGCTCCACTGTTTTTAAAGGCTCTGGATTTGCTCTAGCCGCCCCTGCAGCCTCTTCCCAAATGTGATTGGAACATCTCTAACCCAATGTTCTGGTGACCCACAATTCCAGCTTCCCTCATCTGTGTTTACTGGTCTGGGCTGAACACCCCCTCGGCCCCTAGGACTGCCCCTGCCTCTTTGATGCCTTTGAGGGGTCCGGTGGCTTGGAAAGGGTTACATAAAGAATAGGCCCATAATATTAACACACCACCTGCCTTTTTAGCTTATTTTTTGGCATTGCCAGTTTGAGTAATTATTTATTTTTATTTTTTATCCCACGCTGAGATATGAGGCTGGACATCTCCCATTAACATATTTTTTAGTTGCTGCTGATATTGTGTTTCATCTATGTAGGGTATACCACTGTAAAATCTATATTCCTTTTTTTATTTTATGGACCCTAAATATCTATAATCCGCCCTCCTGTGGTAAACTTCTAGGCAGCGTCTGGTCTGTAGATAAAGGAAGATCTGATTTACTAAGGTCATCCAACTCTGGATACAAATTGGGCAATTTGCCTGGGGGTTTAAAGGATTATATGGCGATGATCGATGTTTTTCAGATGCTACCAAAGTTTGCTTGACTAAAGTCGTTTTCTGACGGATTCTTTTCTTTTGTTTATAACCTAGTATTGTTGGAGACCAAGCAGGCTCTGGCTGTCAGCTGGAGTCAGCACTGCAGTCTCTGCTCCACTGACCACAGCCCCCCAACCCTCCCCCGATGCAGATTCAAGCTGTTCCATCTACAAGGGACATTTCCTTATTACCTCTGACGCGACGCACAACTTAAAAAGACTTACAAACATAACTTTAAAGACAGACAAACATAACATGAAATCTATTTATTAAATTCTTATAATAACCATGTTTTACTTTGGCGCCTATATTATATCAACAACTCGCTATTTGAGCTCATTTAACTATTTATTTATCGGGGATGATGATTTTATCTATTATTTTATATATATTATTGCACTAGTGTGCTTGTTTCTAGCCGACATTATTTTCCATCAATCTACCTTTCCACTACCTCATCTATTTCATACTTTTTTCCTCTTCCACTTCTGCAAGTATTTTAAATTACTTGGATCAATCTGACAAAAACTTTTCATCCCCTTTATGATTTTCTCTTTACTCTTTCCTGAACCCATCCTTTTACCTCCCTTGCACTCTTTAGTTATTTTATCCTTAAGTTCCATTATTTTTTGGGAATTTTGGGAGCACAACCCATGAAACACAGTATAAAATATTTCTAACAATTTAATTTGATTCAGATGATTAGGTGCATAGCTCTTTTAGAGACCTATTTCATATGCTAATTTTTGTGAGATAGGAATTTTGGGTTTTTCTCATGAGCTGTATGCCAAAATAATCCCATATCAAGACATTAAAATACCTGAAATATTTCAGTGAGTGTGCAATGAATCTAAATATTTGAATGTTCAAGTTTTTGGAAAACATCACAATATGCTAATCTTTTGAGAAGGACCTGTATATACAGCAAAGACAAGCCAGACTATGTAGACATTCATCTAGCTAAAAAATATTGACCATGTTCAGATATTAGCAAAGAAACCGATTTGATTCTGTATAGTCTTGTCCAATTTGTATAAATTCACCTATTAAGAGTCCAATACCTGTGCTCTGTGATCCAGAGTAGGGAAAGTGTCCTTGAGGTCTGGTGTTCTGCAGCTTTTACACTTCTGAATGATGAAAGTTGAGCTCTGAACATTTTTGATTCTGGTGTGTTGAAATAAAGTTGTAGGACCCTGTAATTCAGGCCTGTCAAACTTGAAGGTCCAAAGCTTTCTTTATGGTATTGTTAAACCATGGGTGATTAAACTGACGTTAAAAATTACAATAGAAAAGATCAATGACTGTTAATCTGAAATTGGCAGATTGCAAATACAAACTCACTTTGATCAACTTGATGTCCCCCTTAAGGCCTCCATTCCATTTCAGTTTAGATCTATTGGACCCAATGTCTAATGGGTTCCCTTAACATTGGCCTATTCTATGATAAGACACCCCATCAGGCAAAATATGAATAATTCTACTCAGGAAACAGAAATTCAAAGTTCATTTCTTTATTTAAAAGGGGAGCCAGCAGCGTCGCCAGGGGGAGCCAGCAGCGTCGCTTGACACGTTGTGGGAGCCAGCAGCGTCGCTGGACACGTTGTGGGAGCCAGCAGCGCCGCTTGACACGTTGTGGGAGCCAGCAGCGTCGCTTGACACTCCACTTGACTGCTCCACTTCATTGTTGTCCAGTTGATCTGTAGAGTCATAAGTAGTTGGCTGTTTACATTGTATTGCTAAACTAAAAACAATTCATGCATGTTCCAGTAATCTATTACCTTGTTTTGAAATTAGCCTCAACCTGGAATCCATTGACTGGAGCAAAGACACACTTTTCCTCTTCATGTAAATTTCATTTTGGGAAAACACTGAATAACAGAATAGTCACATTAGTGCCAGCAATGAACCCTGAAGACATTGTTAAACCCCTTCACAGCTTACAGTTTCCAGTCTGTGGCTCCTGGTGCGCTTCATTTTTATCAACTGGAAAGCATGACCCTGTGGACAAATCAAATGTTTACTGGAGAGCTCCTTAACGATAGCATAGACCCCACAATAACATAGGCTTCAGTAATGCCAAAGTATTAAGTTAAAGGTTATCATCAACACCCAATACCAATATGACGAGAAGTAGCGCCCAACCATTTGTGAATTGAAAAAAAATATCAAGTTTGAAACTTAGAAGAATTGACTAAATGTATTCAAATGAACTCAACTTAATGTTAAATATGCTTCGTTTTACTTTAGCCGTTGCATCTCAAATGTATTTTTTAAAGTTTCCACATGTTTTGCTTCTCTTATTGTACTACATTAACAGCCTGTCCTCATTTAAGATTTTTACTTTTGAAGCCTTGCTCACTCCAAGTCATGTTAGATCAAAGATAAACCAACTTAAGCAGAGGTTAGCGATTTTTTAGGTCTCAAAGGTTACATTATAAATAATCAGAATGTGTTCTAAATCAGTTTACAAATGCCAAGTAGTTTTTCCACTTCTATTTTTTACTGTGCATAAAGATTAATCAACAAACCTAGTGATGGGTACAGCAGCACTGATGCATCATGGAGCCCATAGAGCTAAACACCATTAGTGCAGGTGTTTCAAAAAAAGTCATGTGACCAAACCAGGAGATGTTTTTAACCGATTGACTCACTAAACTGTTTAAAAACATATCTGTTAACATGATAGATCTGATAAAGTGCTGCATCTTTTGTGGTTTATTAAAACCATTTTGTAGCAGCTTAAAGGAATAGGAATGCTTCAGCCATTGCATTTTAATTTAGTTCTCTCATCCTTTTTCCTCTCAGTTACCTCTTAACTTATCTGAATAAAAGTTTACAGTTTGTGCTTATCGTTTTTTTTAATAAGATTTAAAAATGTAGTCCACAAGCACCCTCAGGTTATATCTTTACATTTGCTGCCACTATATATATTATATATTATATTTATATAAATCACACAGATACTTTTAATCTAAAGATAAATATGAAATAGCTGCAATAAATTGATATTGTACTAGGTTATCAAATCAATTCAGTGTGTCAAATTAAGCTGCCTGTGCCGTCTTTAAAGGTGCAGCAGGTGTCAGTATTGAGAGAGAATTTTAATGCAGAATCAATACAGTTTGGCAATGTGTCAAAACACTTCAAGATGCCTCATTAACATCACTAATCAAATCTAACAACCTTAAAGCAAACCTATGAGGAAAAACTACAAACCATGGAGCAAAAACATCAGAGGACAAAGCACCAGGATCCAGACACCTCCCATGATTCTTGCAACAAGTGAAGTTACAAACCAGACCTAAGGTTTAAATACAGTTCTCTGCAGGCCCCACAGCTGCAGATCATCAACTCTTAATTGGTTCTGCTCTCAAGAAACTAAACTCACTCAGTGTTTGCTGAGGTCAGAAATGTATTTCCACAATTCACTGCTTTGCTTCAATCATGTTTCCTTTAACATGTTTTTCTCACTTTCCTGTTTGAGGAGCTTTGTGGCTTTAATTCTAAACATGAAGCTGCAGCTTACAAATGAAAAACTGTTGCTAAAAATCACTTACCAATAGGGAAATTTCTTCTCACTCAGCAAGTCTGTTTCTTTAATGGCAGTTTCATTATTATATTAAAAAATATAACCTGATTAAAAGAAATAAAATCCCTCTTTTTATCCATAATATGAAACACGTGGATTTAAAAACAAAAGTCTGTTTAGAGCTCAATATATTAAATAAATAAGATACAGACCATTACCATCATTAGTTTAAAGACATTGGAGTTAGTTTCTGTGAAGTCATCCATCCATCCATCAGGGTCGCAGGGGATGCTGATATCCGGCCATCTATGTCTGAAAGGCAGGTTACTGTTAGGCTTATTCAGTGATGATTATAAAATTAATGTGTGTGTGTTTATAAAACATTGGAGCAAGCAGATGCTCCCCTCTGTCTTGTGATTCAGTCAGAAGACCACTGTGCCTTGTGATTCAGTCAAGAGGAGAGCATCCTGTCTAATGACTTGATCAATTGTTCTGTCAGAACAATACTGTTTTGTAACCATGTGTTATGTTCTGTTAATAAAAGGCGACTGCAGGAGGGGGGTTGGAGAAAGAGTTGAAAGTTGGGTTGGGTTCTTTCCACTCCTGCAGGAGCTGTTTGAATCTCTTTCCTGTGTGGACTCAGTTTCTCTTTTACAAACCTACATTTTTTAACCTAACATTTTTGGTGCCGAAACCCGGAAGTCAAGATCCAATTGTCCAGGTCCATGTGGGACCAAGACCAGAATCTGTCGACAGCTGTCCCCCCTTCGCGGGGCCGGGGCCAGGTTGGTCCAGCCCTGCCCTGGGCATCCTGGTGACGACTCCCGCTGAGGACTGATCTGCACGGCAAAGGGTAGGCCTAAAGCTTTTGATCAAAACTTGGTCTGGGACCATTTAAGTTACAGCTGTAATCGCATGAAGATTTGACAAAACCAAGTCTTGTTGACAGATATGGCATCTGGGTATTCTGTGTGTTTGAGTCTGGGACTCTGTGTTGTTCTCGAGATAGTAAGGTTTGCAGCTGCCAGCGGCAGGGATATTTGACAAAACCAAGTTTTGTTGACAGATATCGGTATCTTGGTATTCGGTGCGTGCGAGGGCCTGCAGCCGTGCGTGAGTCTGGGACTCCAAAGTGTACACATAATAGGAGTTTTGCGTCTATATTGGTTAAAAATATATTAAAAAGTAGGCCTTAAAATAGGAGTGTGACTGTGTGAAAGTGTGTGAGGAAACAATCGAACCTTTCTGTTCCGTTGTTTCATGCCAAAACAGCATTATTTAATACGGTACAACTCTTGTGGATGCAGAAGCAAGAATTTCTCACCTGAAAAGGTAGAAGCAGAAATTACCACAACAGTTTTGGGGTATTGTCCTGCTGAATAAAAAGATCCAATGCTTAGAGAATACCCTAGGTGTTTGTACTGGACTAAATTCATTCAAATGGGTAAAAGTCAAAGTAAATAGAGATAATTTAAAATTCAACGATTAGAAGTTTGTAGGAATTCAGGATCCAACAAAAAATAAACACTTCAAAATATGGATTTAAAAAAATATATGGGTTTGAGGGACGCCTCAATTTCAAAATAATAGAATAATAGTACTTAAGGATAAAATAACTAAAGAGAGCCAGGGAGGTAAAAGAATGAAAAAGGATGGGTTCAGGAAAGAGTAAAGAGAAGATCATAAAGGGGATGAAAAGTTTGTGTCTGATTGATCCGAGTAATTTAAAATACTTGTAGAAGTGGAAGGAAAAGTAAGAGTATGAAATAGATGGTGTGTGGAAGTAGATCAATGGAGAAATGTTATGTGTTGGCGAGAAACAAGCACTATGTGCAAAATAGAGCGATATATAAATAAATAGGATTTATATATATTTATTTATATAAATAAATATAGGGAAAGTAGATACAATGTTATTATTAAAAATTAAATAAATAGATCTAATGTTGTGGTTTGTTTGTCTGTCTTTTAATCCTATGTACTTCCATCTTTTAAGTTGTTTGTGTGTCCAAAAGATAATGGAACACCGTTTAGAGGAAGACAGCTTGAGTCTGCAGCAGCCGGGGGGGTCGGTCAATGGAGCAGCGACTGCAGCGCTGATTCAGCTAACAGCCTTCCTAGTGCACCTGCATGCTCTCCAACAATATTAAATTCGAAGCCAAAAAATGTAAAATAAATAACCCGCTAGAAAATTGCTTTAGTCATGCAAGCTACATACAGAAAAAAAATTACAGGGGTTAAATAAGTGGATTGTGCAAGCTACACATAGAAAAGGCTATGAAGTGTAGTTTGGGCCATAATTGGGCTCAAGTGACGGGCCGGTGGTCACAGGGGGTAAACAAGGGGCCACGTAGAAAGCACAATAGGTGCTACAATTGTGATAAGGTGGGCCACTTTGCTCGGGAATGTCCAGAACCCCCCGTCACCAATATTATGACCAGCGCTGATGCCAGGAGTCATGTGCACCAGCAAAAAGTGAAATGCAGTTAATTGTGGACCCAGTGGAGGTCCTGGACCTACAGCTAAATTTCTTTTCTTTATTAAACACATCAGAAAAACCATACTGGCATTTAAACATTCAAGGGATAAAAGTGAAATTTTTGTGTGACACCGGATCTGATAAATCTGTCCTGAGGGATACAATACCTCAATTGGTCACTGATGAAGAGGGATTCACAGTGGAAGCTGATTTTGTGTTAAGTCCAGACTCTCCAGTTAATTTATTGGCAGAGATTTGTTGAGGAAATTGCAATTAGCGTTGGTGCCTACAGACAAAGAGATGGGAGTGAAAAGATGTACAGATTTTATGCTACACCAGAATTAGAAACAGCTGACACACATGGGATTCATTCAGGCTCATTCCCAAAAACATTTTACTCCCTGGATCTAACCACCCAGGGGAAAAGATGAACCACAGGGGGGTTATAAAAATGTGTATGTGGATGGTTCAGCTTCCAGATCAGAAGAAGGAAAAAACTTAGTTGGTTTTGCAATTGTAGATGATTGGGAAAAAAAACATTTACAGTGCTGGCTTACAATCATTATACTCCGTGCAAACTGCAGAGATTTTTGCACTAACAAAAGCATGTGAAATGTCAAAAGGCATCAAGGATGCAGGGGCGGTCCTAGGGACTTTGGGGGCTTTCAGCCCAGACCAGTAAAAGCAGACCAGGAAGGAAGAGTCCACAGGGCAGTTCTTCATCTGAGTGTGAATAGGTGCTTGAGCAAATAGGGATCTATAGGAAAATAGTAGATGTGTATGGAGTATGGGGGATATTAAATGCATAAAAAGAAACATGAATAGTTCTAGCAATTAATTGACAGGCGGTTAGACTTAAATTCGATTCAGGAGCCTGTTACACTTGTATTAAAGATAATGTAAATGCTAAAACCATCTAAAATGCTAATTTTTGTAAAATCAGCAAATGGTCAAACATCCTAGGAATGGATGTCAAGGGCAATAGAAATAGAAGACCTTCAAACAGGAAAAAGGTTGCAAGGTTGCATGTTTCTGTAGTAATATCACCAACTCACCCCATTAATCTGTTAGGGCGAGACTTGATGGAAAATTAGGCATTGCAATTTTCACCACGCTGGGGGGAATAAAGGCTGTATGAATAATAAATGTAATGGTGTTGCAACTGAATCCTTCTGTGTTCTATGCAACATGCTTATCGTCAAGCTGCTGCTTGTCTATCTGTTTCAACTATGGAAACAGCCTTGGCCAGTTTTGGTTAGCAGAACCTGAGCCTCAGCCTGAACCTAGAATCTCTGTCTTCTCTGGAGAGTAACCCTGATTCTAATCAGCCTCTGTCTTCTCTGCCTTATAGGAAACCTTTTCCAAATGTTTGTAGTCTCCAGGGAAAGCTCATGTTTGGAAACCTGCCTACCTGTAGATAAGAAGCCAAACCTGAAGATCCTCAATCTGAATCTCCCTGCTAGTTCTCAGGAGAGAAAGGAGAACAACTCAAGGTCTGAACCTCGCTAGCCTGAAGCTAAGCTCTGCCGCTGCTAAACTCTCTGCTAAATCCTCAGTCTCTGGACCCAACCGGTTCCCTCTCTCCACCTCTGAACCTCATCAGGTACAACTCAGAGCCAAAATCTGTCAAGACATCATTGCTACCTGGCTAACCAAACAATCCCTCTCTGCAGATTCCTCTGTGAACCTAGGAGATATCAGTCCCGGACCAGAACCAGAACCAGTGCAAATATTTACTCTGTGTGTGTGCATATCAAAATAAACTGTTGAATTTTTACTCAGTCTCCTGTGGTGTTCTGCATGTGGGTTTAATCACAGAGAGCCATCATGACAGGTAAAACAATCATTCCAGCCACCAAATAGGGTAGACATGCCCACTACTATATTCAGTGACAGCTCAGGAATGCCATATTACTTTATAACTTTAGATTCTGAAACTAGAGCAAATCTAGACGTGAAGTTCTCTGCCAAAATTAAAAACCAAAGCAGCACAAACCGCAGTTTTACCTGCAGAAATCTGCACTAAGGTAGCACTAAAATAGAAGAAAGTCGACCACTTTGGTTAAATTTGGAGCTCAATGGTGTCATGATCGATTTAAGGATTCTGTCCCAAATGCAGAGAAACCACTCAGAGACCACGGGAAAAAGTTTAACAGGTTTATTGAGGTTATGAGTACAGGAGTACTCATAACTCAGTGGACTGGGGAACCGGAACAGGAAAGTGTTTTAGGGGGCTCTTGTCAAACCTCCAATCCAGTCTGTGTGGAATTTCCACAGAAGAGGTAACTCTTTGGAGAGCGGACAGGTAGACATACGTTAGACCCTGAGGAGTAATGGAGCGGACTGTCACTTGGATTTCCCACGGGAACTTGAACGGATCAAGTGGAGTTTTTCCCCTGCTCAGCGTGAACTCAATTAACTCCTTCCAGGGGGAGAAGGTCCAGTTATCCAGTTTGCTCAGGAAGACTTCCCGCCAAAGAGTAAAGACAAAAACATATAAGACTCAGAGAAACTAAGCTAGGTTAGTCTCAGCTAATCTCAGCTTGGCTAGAGTGCAAAAAACTGGCAAACACTCTGGCGTCGAGGTAGTGACAGCCCGCTGCTCAAATACTCCTCAGTGATGATCCAACGAGCCGCAGGTGTGCAGGAGGGCCAACGAGGACAGAGCAACTGGTGGTGGAGAGGGGGAAACACACAAACAGACCACACAAACTGGATTCCTAACAAATGGGGGTTGGTGACCTCAGGATGACCTATAAATGAATCTTTAATATGTCAAGTAGCAGAAATTATCATTTTAACTAAACAAATCTGCGCTAAGGTAGCACTAACCATTCAGTGTTCCTTCATGTCAGCAGGGTGTCAGCTTCACGCAGCTGAAACTCCTCCTATTTGATGACACGGTCCACGCCGTAAGCGCTACATCTGAAATTCACAGCAGTGAATCATGTAACATGCAAAAAAGCCTTGTTTTAGTCTGGCTAAAAATATATTACATTTTTTTAGGAGCAGAATGTTCACATTTTATACAAAGAAAATAGGTAGTTTTGAGAGGGGCATGAAGGAAGCCATCTATGTTAAGAGAGGGGGTAAACTCAGGTTTCAGCTTTCAAAAACCTACTCTGCAACGATAGAATTGATTCCTTCCAGCTATCATCGCAACCTGAACCCCTTTACAGGGAAACAGAAGACCTCTCCTATTCAGCCAGGCCAACAATTCCCTTTAAAAACCCTGCCTTTCATAGACTACACAGATATGTGTCATTGCAGGCTAAGAATGAAGCCAAACAACCTCATTCCAAAGGGGTGGACCCATTTGCACGTTTAATTTGTTTTCTAAAGAAAAACAAGGCTTTGTTGGGCTACTCTATAAAGCTTTGAACTCAATGCTATTCCTGGCATTTTGAAATGAAAAAGCTTCCTGGAAGGGAAGAGAAATGTTGGAATTCTTTAATATACTATAGCTCATTTAACTAAAAACTTAAGACTTAAATGATAATTAAAATTGATTAAAAATAAATAAAAAACTCAAATAAAAAATATGACAATACATTCAGGACATTTTTCAAAAATGAGTGAACATGCTGTGGAAAGACAAAAGCTGTGAAACCTGCTTGGATCTGTTGGGTTTTATGTTTCCATCAGTCTTTTTATTAATTAGCTGCTTCTCTCAAATAAAGAAAGAATCAACTTCTAGTTAGAGTGAGACCCTAACTATAGGTCACCATATTTGTTTTTCACATAATAAATGTCTGGGTGTTTGCAGAGTTTCCTTCATGTAGATAAAACAAACCAGACACCAACAGCCCAACACTTGGATACAGAGTATTTGATGCAGTTTAGGGTCATTGTGTGATCTTAACATGCATAGCTGGCTTTGGACAGTGAAACTCTGCAGGATCAGTGGGTTAACTTACACAGAGGTAGAAATGTCTCATGGTCGTTGTGGGTTTCCTGTTTTAGAGAGAAAAGAGGTAGAGGGCTAAGGCTAAAGTTTCTAACAGCTTTGCGTGCACAGACATTCATGACCACAAAGAAGCTAAACGTTTCCTCAACAAAACACTTATGTGGCTTTTGATTAAAGTCTTGGAGCTGACTGTCCAGCTCTAGAACTAGTAGTTTGTTAAGGTTGGAGCAACTGGGAAAATCTCCAGAAAAGCTTTATGAAAGCTTAAAAGGCTTGATAGTTAATGTAAGAGTTTCATAATTTTCATGTTACATGTTACCAGGTTCAAGATGGAAAACTATTTGTGTAAACTAGCAGGAAACCCACAAACACCCCTTCATGCATCTGCAGACGTGTTTCTGCTTAAAAACTGAATTACTGACAACAGTTCGTCAACACATATCTTAAGAAAAACACAGATTAGGACAAACTGGCTGCAGCCCAGTCAGTTGTTGGTTATTTCTGGGTAATGTTAAGGTATACAAAACTAAACACACTACATTTATTTATATTCCAGCTATGATTTTGTAATACATTTATAAAATGGGTGCAACTATGGGAATAACTTAAACAATAAGTCATTTAAAAAAAAAGAAAACATAAAACAAAAACAAAACAGGATTACTATGCAGGGTTATTGCGCAGGGTATTAACATTGGTATTTATATAAAACTAGCTATTGCTCTGGGTATCAAATATAAAGAAACAGGTTTTTGCACAGGGTATCAAATAGTAATTGAACATTATACTTTGCACAAGTTATTAAGGTTGTAGTGTGGCATTGTAGAGTCTGGTTGCAGCAGGGATGAATGACCTGTGGTAGCGCTTCTATTTACAATAAGGGTGTAAAAGTCTTTGACTAAAGGAGCTGCTCAGCTCCTCTACACTCTGGTGCAGTGAGTGAAAAGTGTTCTCCATGGTGGATGGAAGCTTGGACAGCACCCTCCTCTCAACCTGTTTCTTTATATTTGAGCCACTTCCTCCACTGAGTCCAGAGTGCAGCCTAGGACAGAAAAGGCCTTTCTCACCAGTTTGTTCAGTCTCTTTCTGTCCTGCTCTGCGCTGCCAGTAGTCCAGCAGACAACAGCGTAGAGGAGGGCTGATGCCACCACAGAGTCAGAGAAGGTTTTAAGTAGGGGCCTGCTGACTCCAAAGGACCTCATCCTCCTCAGGGCGTCAGTGTTATGACTCCAGTGCAGTTTATTATTGATGTGAACACCCAGGTATTTAAAAGTCTCAACTGTTTCTATGTCCTTCCCCTGGATGTTCATGGGAGAGTGAGGTGGGGGTCTTCTCCTGAAGTCGATCACCACCTCTTTGGTCTTACTGGTGTTCAGACACAGGTAGTTCTTCTCACACAGTCCACAAAGTTCATGATGACAAATCGATACTCCAGCTCGCTCCCCTCAGAAACACAGCCTGCAATGGCCGAGTCATCTGAAAACTTCTGGAGAGGGCAGCTGTTCGTGTTATAGATGACGTCCGAGGTGTAAAGAGTGAAGAGGAACAGAGACAGAACGGTGCCCTGGGGGGGCCCGATTCTGCAGACTGCCACCTCTGACTGACAGCCGACATCAGTGCTGAGGGCGTTCGGTGAGGTAGCTGATGGTCCAGTCAGTAAGATGTTTGTCCCCTGCAGCTTCCTCTAACTTCCCTCTCAGCAGCTCTGGTCTGATGGTGTTGAAAGCGTTGGAAAAGTCAGCAGGTAGATGATGGCATCGTCCACTCTGATGTCAGGTTGGTAAACAAACATCTTTTTATATTAACTGTCATATTTTTATCTTTAATGGCATCTTGCTTTAACTCTTTACACTCTATATAAGCTACTGGAACCAGAATTTCCCTGAAGGAGTAATCCCAAAGGGATAAATACAGTTGGGTCTAAGTCCCAAGGATGAGGCACTCCATCAATGTATTCATCAGGTGGGATGTCAGGGTGATTGGCCTTAAGTGGGCCGGTTCATTGGCTTTGGTGTTTTGGGAACCAGTACCACGCATTAGGTCTTCCAGAGAGTGGGGACCACCAAAAGGCTGAGGCTCAGGTTGTAGATGTAGCTGAGGACCTCGCAGAGCTCATCAGCACAGTTCCTCAGCAGCCTTTAGGAGGATGCCATCCAGTCCAGAAGCTTTCATCTGTTTCAGTCTTTTCAGCTGGCCCCTCACCTGCATCAAAGTGACTGTGAGGGGGGAGGGAGGCAGGACAGAGGGTGTGAGTGGGTCAGGGGTTGGTGAGAGTGCTGGTGAGGGTGGGCAGAGTCAAACCGGGTGAAAAACTTGTTTAACTCGTCTCCAAACTTGGTGTCTCTGCTAAAGCTGCGAAGCTACTGAAGTCTTGTTGAGGAGCAACCTTAGGTTTCCTCATGACAGGTGGGCTCTCCTCATCCTCTACACAAAGTACATGCGTTTTGTGCCCTTTTGACCAGTGAGGTGGTGTTTAAAATCCAGGTGAGGGTGTCTGTGATGTGCACCCCCAGGAATTTGGTGCTGCTGACCACCTCTACAGCTGAGCTGTTGATGAGCAGTGGAGCATGGTTCAGGATGGTTCTTCCTGAAGTCCACCATGATCTCCTTGGTCTTTTCCACATTCAGGATCAGGCTGTTATCTCATGCTCCACCAGCTGCTCCACTTCCTCTCTGTAGTCCTGGTCGTTGTCAGTTTCTGATGAGGCCCACCACCTCTGTAGTGTAATCCCCAAACTAATCAGGATGTGATTGGTGAACCTGGGGATGCAGCCGTATGGTCTTATCAGGGTGAGAGGCAGGGGCCTTGTGATGCAGCCCTTTGCTTTGGGATCTGGAGGTCCTGTCCACGCTTTTTCCACTCAGAAGAGGCGTTCTAGGTGAGTCTCCTGGAGCTGACTTCACCACCCGCGCTCATCAGCAAAGTTGCTCATCAGCCTTTGGACCAGTACTTAAGAAAGCTGAGAACCTACACTCCGGTGGCCTGGAGTGTTTTGATGTCCGTACTATGGCCAGCAAGCCTGAGCCAACCTGCTCCTGTCTGAATCTCTGACTCCCTGAAAACCTGAACCTGAACCTAATCTGTTTTGTCCTCTCTGCTTCCCAGGTTGAACCTGCCTGAAACCTGAAAAACCTTGAAGAGTTTCTCTGTTGGAAATCTGTCAGTCTGATCAGAGCTGAAGAACCCTGGAGAATCCATGACCCATCAGACCTCAGCCTGCCCGCACAGATCTGAAGAATCTGGAAAGGGAAACTCAAACCTGGCTGATCTTCACCTACATAGATTTTTCACTCGTCAAAGACTAAAATAAAAAATATCTTAAATATTTAAAGGAGATTTTGAGCCATTAACTAAACATCCCCGTAACTGGAGGATAGCTGGAGCACCCCTAGCGACTCTACTCCTGGGATTAAAGTGTAAAAAAAAATGGACGGATAAACATCCCTGTGTCTTTGATCTTCTACTGAATTTTAACATATTTAATAAACATTTTTTTAATTAATGCGATCAAGTATTAACAAGTTAAGTATTTGGTTTGATCCAGAATTACTTTCATCAGTTCATCCATTCAGCTCAGTGTTATTTTTCTCAAAGCTGCATCATCTTAAACACCAACCAAACTCACATAATGAACCTAAGCCAGCCCAAAAAAACCTCAGAATAAAATGTTCCATTCCAGCAGCCAATCAGCTTCTACATCTCCTTCAACGGAAAAATCTGCATCATATCTTCACCGTATAAAACCTGTGAAACTGTCACTTAGATGCAGATCAACGTCGCCATGGATGAAAGGCAGATGATTCTGGTTGTTCTCTTTGGTAATTTTTAGATTTACCAACATATAAATAATTATGACCATGATATGTATAAAAACTAAAGTTGGCTATATTTAAAGTTTAGATCTCCTGAATGTCGGAGCTTTAATCCTGGAACAATATTCATGTTCTTTCTTCAACATCTTTCTGTTTCAGGACTTTTTTCCTGGAATCTCTGCTCCATTTCTGCTTCAATGCTGGAGACGATTGTTCGACCTGGAGACAACATCACCCTCTATTGTGACTGCAGGTCGTCCACTGAAGAATATATAGTCTGGTTTAGAAACTGCTCCCATCAACACCAACCCACTCTTGTGAGGCAAACTTAAAAGGTATGGGGAAAACTTATATCCTCGTTTTAAATTTTTAAAGAATCAGTCGTCCGACTCGTATGACCTGCTGATCATAAACGTCACTGATTCTGATGAAGGACTTTATTACTGTGGAACATTTGAACCAAAGGTGGAGAAAGACAAAAATGGAAAAAATTGCCTCTAGCTACGTCTACGTCTATGGAAACATCAGCACAAGGATCAAACTCTGTAAGTTCTCCTTTCTCATTTGATCACAGAGCTTCTAGAAGAATAATTATTTTACAAAAGTTGGACCAAAGTGTTTTAACATTAATGTGGAGCTGAATCAGAGAAAGATGAAACATCAAGATGTTAATGAGTGGATTCATCTAATGATTTATTTGGAATATTAAAAATAAAAACACTACAGGAAACTTCTCAAGCTTTGGTCAAACAGACAAATGTACTTTTAATTACTTTATCATTTGACCTTTATTGACCCCAGAAAATAGTCATTAAGATTAACAATCTCTTTTTCAGTAGAGATCTGACAAAAATAAAATAAAACATAAAATAGAAAATTAAATCACCTTTGAAACAGTTACAATAAATAATAAATAAATAATAAAAATGGTTCCAAATGTACTGAATGCATTTATATAATAGTGAGAAAATAATCTTACATTTCTTTGGTTGATCAATAATCATTCCTGTTGATATTATGATTAATAAAATGATGCAAATTGTCAGTATTTACTGGTAGAGATCAGCTAATGACATCCACAGAATCAGGAGGTGATTGAGAAATAATTATCTCTGTGTTAAAACTACAGACTAGAACAATCTGTTTAGATGCTTTTATTTGGGGATCATTAAAAAAATGAAACACAACAAATTATTATTTTTTTATAATGCTAACACTTTTCATTAAATTGTGACAAATGCAGACCCTCTGAGTGAGTTTTTTTATGTGTCTCGTTTTAGATGCAGGGTCTGGTTTCCTGCATCAGAACATTTCCAGGCCAGTGGAGGAGTGCGGTTTGTGCTGGAAGCTGCTGTTCTCTGTCTGTCCTGCTGTTTCTCTGCTCTCAGCTCTCTTCTCCTCACTGCTGGTCTACCTGCTTTGCCTGAAGAAAGGTGCTGAAGATGATTTTTGACATTTAGAAATGTGAAGCCAACATTTTTATTCAGTTATATTAAATTTTTTTTTATACCTGCAGCAAACAATGAAGCTGAAAATAAGAGATGTGACATTTCAAGACAAACAGAAGGAGCTCAGGTAACAAACAACAGAACAGTTATTTGTTTTTGTTTTATAGAAATTATCTCTGTGTTAAACTTTTTAAAATAATGATGATTCTGAATATTAATTCCTAGGATGAAAATGTTTGTTACGCTGCCCTGGAAATCCATCCGCCATCACAGAGGACGAAGAGGAAGAAGACGATCCAAAGTTCAGATTTCAGTACATACTCTGCCATCAAGACATGAGGAGATTCATATTTAACACAGAAGTTAAACAGTAATAAAGGAATCCTTAGAGTTTTATTTCCTTTTATTAACTTCCCTCCAAACTAAAAAAAAATGTTTAAACCCTCATCGTAACTCTTCTTTTCAGGCAGCTTTGTCTTGGTTTTATTTACATGTCTGTTCATCAGTAAAGCTCTTTTCAGTTAAATGTCTAACTTTCATCATAGACGCCTTGAGCTCCTCACTGAGACAGCTTAGTCAAAAACAGCAGCGAGCCTCCGACACTCTGTACCCTACTACTCTAATACTGGTTCTATATTTCACTTTGCAGAAGCTCTAGTTACACATGCATCTTTTTTTTCGCTTGTTTTACATTAAAGTATTTCAAACATTCTCACTGGCATTTATTAAACTCAAATTGAATTTGTTAAACTTTTGAACTATGTAACATCAGACTGTGTGACTATTTTTTCTTTTACAGCCAGCTCTCTACTGTTTACCTAAAAATTGTTAGGTTTCTGTTTCTGTTATGTTTTTCTTTTGAGTATTCTGTCTTTCCTTACTCCTTGATTTCTAGTGTTTAGTTTTCTTTTCACCATGTTTCATTATCCTAGTTATTTGATTATCATTTTGTTATTTCCAGTCTTCCAGGTTTTTATTTGTTGCTCTCTGCTGCCCTCTTGTGTTCTCCTTCTTCCCTAGCTCTTTCCCTCTCTTGTTCTGTGCACACCTGCTCCCAGTTTCCTCATTAGCCCCCTCTTTGTCTCATTCTCCTTTTAAAAGCCCTCCCTGTTCAGTTCCCCTTTGCTGGGTCCTCGTCAAACACCGTCTGCTTGCTCCAACTCCTTCTCTCTGTGCCTACCTCGTCTTGTTTGTGATTCCCCTGATTTCCCCATGGTTCTGGTACGTTAGACTTCTTTTCATGTTTTTGATTTGTGGATTTTTGGACCTCTGGTTTCTTGTTTGTTTGGACTTGTTTTCCTTGGATTTTTTGGGGATAATTAGCCTCTGATTTCTGTCAAGTCTTTATTAAATCCACAACAGATTCACCTCTGCCTCTCTGCCTCTGCTTTTTGGTCTACTCACTCAATAACCAAATCCTGACAAAAATAGAAGATAAATCTAAACTGTTACAGATTTTTTAATCTTTTATATCTAATATTTTAGTTCCCTTGAGGCCATTGAAAGGAGTGAAAAACCAAAAGGTTTATAGAAAGAACCGTTTGAAGGACATCTTCTCTCCTCGTATTTAAAAGGTTTCTTCAGGTTTAGTTTCCAGCTGTAATATTTGAGACTCAAACAGTCATTAAAGTCATCAGGTGGGGGAACATCAACAAGGACAGAATGTTAGAAATATTCTTGGATTCCAGCTTTTAGCTGATTTGGAAAAGCTACTTCTAAGATGTTTAATTTCTCAAATTTTTGCCAGATTACTGCGTATGAAAACTTTGGGTCTGTAAAATGAGTTCTATGCATAAAGCACATTTTTCTGGGTAGCACTGAGTTACTGACCTTATTGTGTGGCAAAAACAATAAGATTTTTAGCAACCTTATATTAAAAATTTAGTCTCATGATTAATACGATTTAAATTTCTTTATTTTGAGAAAAAAGTTCAGCATTTCCTGAGGCTTTACTGTAAAGTTTTATGTTGAGATTCAAATATTTATAATTTTTTTTACAATGATTAAAGAAGAAAAGAAGAAAAAAAATGTTTATTTGAGAACACAAACATTTCATATTTATTTTTAAAAATTCATTAATTGCACTGATGTCCAATAATACCAGTACTATTTCAGAGTCTGATTTTATACAGATGTCATTGAACACCTTAATCACGGCGTCTCTGTACTGTGGTTGCTATGGAAACCTGACCATCAAAGCAGCTGGTCATTGTTAAGGAAGTATTTAACTGTTGAAACAACTTTTTCAATAATCTTAGAGATGAAGGGAAGGTTAGAGATGGGCCTGTAGTTCTGGAGAACTAATTTATCCAAGCTTCTCTTTTTAAACAATGGTTTGATAATTGCTGTTTTTAAGGCTCTGGGGAAAACACCCGTCATGAGGGATGAGTTTATGATCTGAATCAGATCAGACTCTAAAACAGGCAAATCGTTCTAAATAAAAGCTGTGGCTAAAACATCAAGACAGCAGGAAGAGGAGCTTAGCTGCTGAATAGTTTCTTCTAAACCTTTGCAGTTTATTGGGCAGAATTTTAGCAGCGTTTATTTTAACTGGCGACAACATTGGTGCTGGAGTTGGCGTTGACGTGCAGACTGCTTTTTTAATATCATGTGTTTTTGAGAGTTATAAATTTGAAAAGTCATTGCAGGCCTTTTAGATGTGTGAAGCTCATTGGCCAAGTTGCTGTTCTCGCATAGCTCATACAGGAATGAACTGTGCCCATAATGTCCAGCTCTAACCATAAATCCCTCAATCACCGTTGGTGTCATTGCTTTCACATTGTACTTCAGTAGAAATATAGATACTGCAGTTTCAAAACACTCTGGTAAAAGTTGAAATATCAACTTGACCTCTTTACTCAAGTAAAAGTGAAAAATGTATGTGCTCCAAAAACTACTTAAAGGTATAAAAAGTATAAGGTAACCTTTTTAAAAACAGCCAGATGCCACTATATAATATTGCTATTTTTTGACTATTTCTAAAAATTCATGAGATAGGGCCAAGGATGAGGGAGGTCTTGTTGGTCTTGGTCTCCCGATAGCGCTCACCGCCTGTGTCCGACCTTTCAGACATTTCAACAATACTTTTCTGCTTTAATTTTTAGCATGGCATAGACAATTCAAGTTTGCACTTTGAAGAACACCTGCTTGCTTCTGATGGTTTCCTTTAGCTAACCAATGAGTGTTTTAAAGTTCTATGACTCATCCAATCACACTGGTTTCCGCTAGATGTGGAGTCGGGCCAATAGATCAACATTGGACCAAACACAGTACGTCCCACAATGATTTAGAAACACCAAACCAGGGGTAACCAATACAAAAATCATTGGATTAGAGGTGAAGAAGTGCATTGAAAACTTTAATATTTCAGCACATATGTGAGTTTAAAAGTTTAAGAGGACGAAATGATCAAACACAGACAGGGATTTGTAACGTCAGCCTCTGAACAGGGGAGAGAAGCTTCTGGCTCACAACCAGCACTTTTCAGTTTACAACATAATAGGGGCTGATGCCCAAACAGAAAACTTAACCAGCCGATTATCTGGCAGGATGCAGGGCATAGGACAGTGTGAAGCCAAGCCATCTGGCTGGATGGAAGTCACACAACGGTGGCTGGCTGCACCATATATGACTGCACTGGATTGCGGTCGCTTTAAAAAGTTTATGACCCTCACCTGATTGAATCACAGGGACGAAATGTAGCATATTTTAAAATCATAACTCAGCATTTCCTGTTATACATAAAAAAAACATCAGCATATAGCACTTCTAAAAAGATTTTCACTACATACATCATGAATGCATTGCAGATAGGGAATTTAGTAATCAAAGTTTAATATGCAAAACACAACAATATTAAAAGGAAAATTCAAGCAAAAAGGTAAAATTTATTAAGAATGTAAAAAGTTTAAAAATAATCTGTCCCTTGAGTAGGCAAAAACTCTCCAATAGAGAAAAAATTCCTACTCGACCCCTCCCTAGGAGGCGATCATTATCCCTGTAAAAGATTACACAGCTTCATCGTCATCATTATCTTCATCAGCATCTCGGCGGAGTTGAGCATAAGTGATAGCTGAATATTGGATTAGAGTGGATCCTATCATTTTCTGAATCATTGATTGTAGGCATGGTTTTAAACAACAAATAAAAAGGAAAAATATTATTAACAATCCTACAAATGGTAAAGCTATCTTCATCAGTACCTGCCACCATGATCCCATGGTGAACCAAACTGTCCATGGTGCTGGAACTGCACCGGAAGTGTGATGGTTAACATACCTCTTTAGATCTTTCAACTCATATTGTATTCATAGAAATAGGAATATGAGTACAAACATAACAGTCTGTTTTGTTCAAATCTTCAGCAACGCGCTTGGAATGCTGCCACCACATTTTGGCACTGTAGGATGACTTGCTGTGGATCCATCAAAGACCATTCTGTTCCTCCTTCCAAGGAAACACCCACTACCCGGACTCTAAAAGACTGGGTTAGGTTATTTTCTTCCCCAGCGTTGAGACAAGTGGTCCTAAAAAACCAAACCCCTTTGAAGCTGGACTTCACCACAGATCCGTACCTTAGTCGTGGGGTCCCTGTGAAAGTAACTGGGCTTCTTGTTGAGAAAAAATTTTTGAATCAGCTTACAATGACTCTGGTGGATTCAAGTTTTCTCTCTTTGATCTTCACAGCGGTGGGTGTTGTTAGTTGCACTATGTAGGGTCCTTCCCACCTCGGAGCTTCCCAATTCTTCCTTTTGATGATTTTAATCAGCACTCGGTCTCCAGGCTTCAGGCCTTCCTGTGGGGAAACAAAAGGAGCTCTGGGCAGACTATATTCATCATAACTCCCCCCTGTTTGAGACATGATAATTCCATGGTTCAAAATAGCTGCTGGTTTTAATCAGAATCCAAATCAGAAATAGTTTTATAATCCCAGAGGGAAATTAATTTTGTTAACGCTCAAGTTACAGTTTTCTCTTTATATACACATACCCAACTACACGATATAATAAAGACAAAAAATGTCATGATCGGCAGGATTTCTAGCCCAAATGCAGAACACTCACACAGAGGCAGAGGAAAAAGTCCAAAGGTTTATTGAGTTCAGAACAGGGATTTTCCTGGAAAGCAGAGAGGACAAAACAGGTCAGGTGCAGGTTCAGGTTCCAGGGAGGTCAGGGAGTCAGGCAGGCTGGCTGGCGGGAGACTTGCTAACCACAACAGGGTCAAAAACAATCCGGCTCAGAGTGAAGTTCTCTTCCAGCTTATGTAGGAAAAACGACTAATTAGCTAATGGGGAGCAACTGCTACGACTGAGCACAAGCTCCCCAGGAAGGGATCTATGGGAAAAAGCCCTCTGGTGGAGCTGAAGCCTCTGGATCCCTGACAGAACCCCCCCCCCTCAAAGGCAGATTCCAGGCAGCCCAAAAAAGAGACCCAAAAAACAACCCACCCAGGGTGGGCGGAGGGGGCTCCAGGGATGCAAGAGGCAGAGTCTCAGGAGGCCGGCCGTGGGACCGGAGCTGATGCAGACGCTCTGGAGGCCGGAGTCTCCCAAAGCTGCAGGGACCTTGGAGGAGGACGCCACCTCCGCTTCAGCAGCAATCTCCGAGGAGGACGCCTTCTCAGCTTCTGCAGGAAGCACCGAGGAGGACGTCAGCTTCTGCAGGAAGCTCCGAGGAGGACTCCGTCCTCCGCTTCTGCTGCTCTGCAACAGGCTCAGACAGGACCGCCCACTGCGGCTCGAATCAGGAACACAGGAAGCCATTTCGCGGCTCCCAAATCAGGAACTGAGGGAGGCCACCCGATTCGCGGCTCCAGTCAGGAACTGAGGAGGCCACTGATTGGGTTCTGAATCAGGAACACAGGAGACGCCAGTGCGGCTCCGCATCTT
The DNA here is from genome assembly GCA_018398635.1 of Cyprinodon brontotheroides. Taxonomy (NCBI): domain Eukaryota; kingdom Metazoa; phylum Chordata; class Actinopteri; order Cyprinodontiformes; family Cyprinodontidae; genus Cyprinodon; species Cyprinodon brontotheroides. Next base: position 30,858,366 of record JAGKQL010000057.1, read on the forward strand.
GGGAACAGAGGGAGGCCACCCGACTGTGGCTCCACAGGAACCCAGGAGGCTGCAGATTGCGGCTCCGGTCAGGAACAAAGGGGAGGCCACGAGCTGCGGCTCCACATCAGGAACAGGAGACCACCGGCTGTGGCTCCAAATCAGGAACAGAGGAGACCACCGACTGTGGCTCCACATCCCAGGAACAGGGGAGACCACTGACTGTGGCTCCAAATCCAGGGCTAGAGACCACCGACTCTTGGCAATTCAGGGTCTCTGGAAGACACAGAAGCGGGGCTCAGGGGTCTCCCAGAGCGGCTCAAGCGAGGCTCAGGGGTCTCCAGACAGCAGCTTGGGGGTGGGCCCATGGGTCTTCAGATGGCTCAGAAGTTCCTGCAGGATGCGCATGTCGTTTCCTCATGAGGTCTTCGCATTGACTCGCGGACCAAATCCTTCAAAGGGGAGTGTGTCTGCTGGGCTAGTCTGTTGGCAGGATTGTTCTCATCATCTGGCAGGATTTTGTTCCCAAATGCAGAACACTACTCACACAGAGGCAGAAGAAAAAGTCCAAAGGTTTATTGAATACAGACAGGGATCTTCCTGGAAAGCAGAGAGGACAAAACAGGTCAGGTGCAGGTTCAGGTTCAGGGAGTCAGACAGGCAGGTTTGGCTCAGGCTTGCTAACCACAACAGGGTCAAAAACAATCCGCGGCTCAGAGTGAAGTTCTCTTCCAGCTTATGCAAAAAAAACCCTAATGAGCTGATGGGAACAGCTGCCACGACTGAGCACAAGCTCCCCAGGAAGGATCTATATGGCGCCCTCTGGTGGGCAAGCCTCCTGAATCTGACAAAAAATAAGAATATGGGGGAACTGTTGAAATTTGTACACGGGTCCTCTTTAACCCTTAAAAGTAAAACACTACAGGTATGAGCGTATCACCATAGAAATCAGATCGCCTTCTGCAGCTTCTAAACACAGGCCTGTGTCTCTCCACTGTGCTTCACTGGTCTTAACCAATGACAAATGATTTGCCCATGATAAAAGCGGTACATTCCTTTACATCTGTGTATAAAGCATAACAGTAACTGCTGCTAAGAACCCCCATCTATGTACATAATTTGTGTAGCCATTATAGTAATGTCTTGTTTCAGAAACTGTTTTGCAAACTTTTCATCTGGGGTAAAGCACAAATTCATAGTGTTCTACTGTTCGTTCAACTAACAGAGTTTCATCCAGTGGATCTGACAATGTGCTTCTAGCATAGTGCATATAAACACAAGTAGATTTTGTTGAAACGCTATTTATATGTTCCACACATTCGGCCTTCATGCCCCCCTGTTTGGGAAAAATTGCTTAATTTTTCCATCCAATTCCCATCCTAACAAATTAATGTGGTGAGTTGGTGATATTACTACAAAAACATGCAACCTTGCAATCTTTTTCCTAATCCTTTGACATCCACTCCTAGGATGTTTGACCATTTGCTGATGTTACAGGAACATAAATATTCTAAATAGTTTTAGTCTTACATTATCTTTTTAATGCAACCTAACAGTCTCCTTAATTGCATATAAGTCTAACTGCTTGTCTAATAATTGTTAGAACTATTCATGTTTGTTTTTGCCTTTAATGCATTTAATATCCCTCCATGCTTCATACACATCTACTATTTTAATGGGCTTCCCCTTGCTCCTCTCAAACACCTATTCTCACACCTCAGAGGAAGAATCCTCCCCTGTGGGACTCTTTCTTCCTGGTCTGCTTTTACTAGTCTGGGCTGAAAGCCCCCTTTGTGACATTTCTAGAACCACCCCTGCATCCAAGGATGCCTTTTGAAATTTCACATGTTTTCGTTAATGCAACAATTTCTGCAGCTTGCGCAGAATATGATGATTTTAAAGCAGCACTGTAAAGCAGGTTTTTTTTTTTTTAAACTCATTCTAGACTCCTAAAAACAACTTTTTTCTTTCTGGAAACTGACACATCCACATACAAATTTTATAACCCCTCCTTATGGTTCATCTTTTCTTTTGGGTGGTTAGATCCAGGAAGTAAAATGTTTTCGGGGATGAGCCTGAATGTATTACATGTGTATCAGCTGCATCTCTAGAGTAACTTCCCCTTGCAGCATGTACACCTTTTTACCAATACTTCTCTGTCTGTAGGCTCCAGCACTAATTGCAATTTCCTTAACAAATCTCTGCTTAATAGATTAACTGGACAGTCTGGGCAAAAGGAATAGTACACCCAAAAACATGATTAGCCTTCATTTTCTACTCACCTCCATGCTGAACAACACTCTAGGTACTTTTTGATATCTCAAATGCATCCTGAGTATTCTGACAGGTTTTCTTTGCTGTCTGCTGACATTCAAATAATATAAGGAGGTGGTGCCCCAGACAGAAAGGTCCAGCAAAGTCCACAAAAGCGTGTCAATATTCCTCCATACTGCTCGTCCAATGTAATCCAAGTGTCCTGAGTGGGTAGCATCAGAATTTACTCGAAACGAAGTCATTTTAGAATGTTTTTAGAGCATAAACAGTAGTGTATAGGATTTCCTAATAAGCGCCCCATGCTGGCGCTCACGATTCTAAGGCTTGACGGAATACCAAACGGAAGAAAGTGCGCGCATTCAGCTCTGGTCTGCCCGATCACATGCAAGATGCAGAAGAAGAAATGTGCTGTTTACCTGTGCAAAGAAAGAAACAACGAGAAAGAAAAATGTCTGAGGACTTTCAGTGTTGAGGAAGAGCGATGAGTTCTTTTGCCGAAGCGCTGAATGCGCTGGTTTGGTCTGCCGGCTTCCGTAGCGTCGTGAACGCCGCATGTGGGCGCTATTAGGGGAAAACCCGGCGTACACCTTACTGCTTGTGCCTCTAAGCGTTTCTAAAATGACTTAGTTTCGAAGTAAATTCTGGATGCTACCCACTCAGGACACTTGGATTACATTGGGCGAGCAGTATGGAGGAATATTGACAAGTTTTTGTGGACTTTTGTGGACCTTTTCTGCCTCGAGGCCATAGACCTCCATTATTTGAATGTCAGCAGACAGCAAGAAGCCTCCCAGATCTCAGATGCATTTGATTTGAGATATCAAAAAGTACTCCAGAGTTTTGTTCAGCATGTGGGGTGAGTAGAAATGAAGGCTAATCATGTTTTGGGTGTACTATTCCTTTAACACAAAATCACCCTGAATCCCTCTTCATCAGTGACCAATTGTTTTTCAGAAATGCGTTGAACTACCATTTTCCCATCAGCAGAGACTACAGTGATCCATTTTGATCCCGGTTAACCTGAGGTATTGTATCCCTCAGAATAGATATATTGGCCCAGATGTCACACAGGAATTTTACTTTTACTCCTTGAATGTTTAAATGCCAGTATGGTTTTTCTGATGTGTTTAATAAAGAAAAGAAAATTTGCTGTAGATCCAGGACCTCCACTGGGTCCACAATTAACTGCAATTTTTGCTGGTGCACACACTGGACTAACAGACTGATCATGGCACATTGATGACAGGGGAGGTCACTCTCGCGGGGGTCTGGACATTCTAGAACAAAAGTGGCCCTCCCTTATCCTGAATGTAGCACCTATTGTGCTCTCTACGTGACCCCTTGTTTTTCCCCTGTGACCACCGGCCCCTCCCTTGAGTCCAATTATGGGCCAAACTATGCTTCATAGCCAGAGATGGCAAAAGTACTCACTTTCCGTACTTGAGTAAAAGTACAGATACTTGTGTTAAAAAATACTCTGGTAAAAGTGGAAGTACTGATTAAACTTCTTTACTCAAGTAAAAGTAACAAAGTACAGGCTTGTAAATTTACTTAAAGTATAAAAGTAAAAGTAGAAACCACTTTTTTCATGCCGTTGCCTACATTTTAAATGGATGTCTGCCAATAGGACTAGATCTCCGTTGTGTTCATTTTCAATCATCTCGTCGTCCATGCTACTATGCTAACGCCACCGCCACCAAGCTGCAATGATTTGCCGCCAATGAATACCGCCGAATCTGTCGATTCATCTTGTAGTGGTGCATCAAATGCAACGTAGATTCCCATCCAATTAGATTGAATTTGGTATTGATGACGTGAAAAATAATAACGGTAACTCCATTGAAATGATTCAAAACTAAAGTAACGAGCCAATTTTTTAAAATGTAAGGAGTAGAAAGTACAGATATTTGTGTAAAAATGTAAGGAGTAGAAGTAAAAAGTCGCCATAAAAATAAGTAGTAGAGTAAAGTAAAAATATCAGAAAAATCTACTTGAGTGCAGTAACGAAGTATTTGTACTTCATTACTTCCCATCTCTGTTCATAGCTGTTTCTATGTTTTTTAGATTGCACAATCCACCTATTTAATCCCTCTAATTTTTTTATTCCCTGTATGTAGCTTGCATGACTAAAATAATTTTCTTGTGGGTTATTAATTTTTAAATTAATAATTTATGGAGACCCTGCAGTAATTAGGAAGGTGCCAACCGGATCAGTGCTGCAGCCACCGAAACAGAAAACATACTCCTTCACCACTGCAAATTCAAGCTGTCTCCTTCTACACTGTGTTTTTTTGGACACACAAACAACCTAAAAGACCCACAAACATAACTTTAAAGACAGAAACACATAATATTAAAACCGGACACACACAACATTAGATCTATTTATTTAGGTTTTCATCGTATCTACTTTGTGCATGTATCATACCTACACCTAGCCATTTGAAGCTTACCTATTTATTCATCTATCTACCGTAAATTTTCTAATATAGGCCCGGCCTTTATTTCACTCAAGTGCTTTATGTCCAGGCCTTATTGGATAGAGGCCAGAATTAGAGACAGGCCTCTATTGCTATTTGAGCAAAACAGACTACCAGTGGAATGAATAAAAATGAGATTTTTGTGTCTATTTGAACCTATAAAACACTAGGTTCATTTATTGAAAAAGTACAGTTACCATGTCCCCGCTTGGTTTGAAGTAAAAAAAAAAAAATCCTCCAATTCTGTTTAATTCTCCTCCTCAGTTTTCTCCTCCTCTTCATCTCTCTCCCTTTAATCTCCTCATCACTGCTGCCTCCTCCTCCTGTTCTGCTGGCGCGGTCTGTTCTCTTCCTCAAGGCAGACGGCAGCAGCAGGGCTTGTCGCTCAGCTGCAGGGCTGTGGTACTTTGTATGTTACTACCACAAGTATAATGTTGAGGTATGCCCAGAAGAAACGTTTTATAGCCCGGCCTGTATTAGAGACCGGCCATTATTTACCTCCTCTGACAGCGAGACCGGCCAATATTAGAGTCCCGGCCGCTATTGGAATACAGGCCAATATTAGAGAATTTACGGTATTTATTTATTTATCTATTTTTTCACTAGTGCTTGTTTTTAGCCAGCACATAAAATTTCTCCATTGATCTACTTCCACACACCATCTATTTCATACTCTAACTTCCACTCCTACAAGTATTTAAAATTACTTGGATCAATCTGACACAAACTTTACATCCCCTTTATGATCTTCTCTGTACTCTTCCTTGAACCCATCCTTTAATTCTTTTATTCCCCTGACTCACTTTATATCTATTGTTATATTTTTGGTTCTTATTATTTTATCTTGGAATAGAGGCGTCCCTCAAACCCATATTTTTTCCAAACTATATATTCAAGTGATTATTAGTTATACTATTATTTATTTTTGCTGATCCTGCACTTCGCTGTAATTCCAATCGTAGATTCTAAATTATCTCTAATTTATTTTGACCTTTTCCCATTTTAAAGAATTTAGTCCAGTACAAACACCTAGGGTATTCTACGCACTGGATGTTTATTCAGCAGGACAGCACCCAAACACTGTTGTGGTAATTTCTGCTTCTACCTTTTCAGGTGAGAAATTCTTGCCTCTGCATCCACAAGAGTTGTACTGTATTAATTCCTTCTGTTTTAGTATGAAACAACAGAACCTGAAAGGTTTGATTGTTTCCTCACACACTTTCACACAGTCACACACACCTATTCTAAGGCCTAGCCATATTTTTATTTTGTAATCATAGACAAAAAACACCTATAGATTCGTGTACATTTTGAGTCTCAACTCAGGCCTCATAGCGCACCGTATGCAGATGCTGCATCTCGCGGCTGCAAACCTGCTGCTTTGTGTTCTTATCTTAAAAGAACACAGAGGGAGTCAGACGAGCGCTGGGAGAATACCGATCCGAATCTATCACAACAAAGCTGTGTAAAATTCTTGCCAATTGCAGCCAGTTAAAGAAACACAGAGGGTCCCAGACCAAAACACACAGAACCCGATCCCTATCTATCGCAAAACCGTTTGCTTTACAATATTCTTTACTACAATCTGAAGGTAGTTTTCACATGGTCCCAGACCAACTTTTGATCAAAAGCTTTAGGCCTACCCTTTGTCAGGTGGCATCAGTCTCAGCTTGAGCCGCCACCAGGATGCCTACAGGGCAGGGCTGGACCAACCTATTGGCCCCATCCGGCAAAGGGTGGACGGCTGTCGACAGTTTCTTGGCCTTGGTCCCGCACGGTCCTGGACAATTGGATCTTGACTCCCGGGTTTCGGCACCAAAAATGTGGGGTTTAAATCCAGAGAAATGTGAGTTTAAAAGTTTAAGAGGACAAAATGATCAAACACAGACAGGGATTTGTAACGTCAGCCTCTGCACAGGGGAAAGAAGCTGCTGGCTCACAACCAGCACTTTTTCTCCCAGATCCCTTCACAGCAAAGCCTTTTATTAACAGTTTACAACATAATAGGGCGGGTCTTAAACAGAAAACCCAGTATTATCTGGCAGGATGCAGGTCATAAGACAGTGTGAAATGACCATCTAGCTGGATGGAAGTCACACAACCGTGTGACTTGGCCTCATGGCCTACTGGATGCAGGTCATAAAAGTTTATGACCCTCCTGATTGAATCACAGGATAGAACCAGAACCAGAATGTTTCATATGCCCACACATTAATTTTATAATTGTCATTCAATAACTCTAACAATCATCAACCAGTAAAGGTCTGGAGACATTTTTAATGATATGTTACACTTGTATGACTGTATTCCTGTATATCCATCAGTAGTTAAAGGTCAAGGGTCAGCAAATGCTAATTCTGCCTGTAAAACCATGACAGCTCAATTGTCGCTGTCTGATCTGAAGCCTCGTTTGGAGCTTTTAAACAGGCTTTTGAAAAAGTTGGCATCACTGTTTATTCTTGTGTGTGAAAAACAAGAGACTACAACAAACAAATCAGCCGTATCTCGGATAAAATCTTTGGATTTAATGTTGTTCATAACACCCTTACTTTTGTAAATGAATCCACCAAATAACCACAATTGATTCCCACGTTTTTATATCATCGATATAACAACAAGTAGCTCCATTGGTCATATTTTGATCCACTTTCCTCGTTGATATAGCTGTACAGAGTGAGGACCAGGAGCAACAGGTGGCCAGAGGGCCTGGAACAGTGCTGGCTCTGCTGCATCTACAGGAGGCTCCTGCAGGGCTGCTCTCCTCCAATCCATGCATGCTGCACCCAGTGGACATTCAGAATCTGCACATCTGCTGAAACTGTAGCCAGGCGAAGGCTGCCAGCAGCTGCTGTGGGTTCTGCAGGCGAAGGAGGCAGAGTGGCTGAAACACACAGTAAATGTTACATTGTTAAAGTAACACTAAAGAGTACATTTGGTACCTCTCTGAATTATTGTGGGACTAAATTTACTCTCAAAGTGTTACTTTAACTCTGTAACATTTACTGTGCAGAGGAGCCTGAACGAGCAGCCTCAGGAGCGCCTGAGCAAAGCCCAGGAGGAGGTCTCCTCCCTGATGGCCTCGCACTACCAGAACCTCCACACTGTTGTGATTTTATGTTAAACTCTATTGGGAATTCTACTGGGAATTCATATTTCTGATACTTAAAGATATTTATTGCCCTCCCCTATAGGGGTGGTAAAATATCTTATTTAATCAGATATTATTTCAGCTGTTATGTACTGTTTATGACACCCAGTCCTACTAACTGTGCATTAGAACAATAGATGAAAGAGTGATTCGAGCACTAATCATGGTCAAACAGTTAATTCTGCACATACATGGAATAAATTCACCACAACTTCTGTTCAAAATATAAGATTTTATTAACATAAATAATTCAGCTCCAAATCAAACATATTTCAGTTTAACACTCTCAACTAAGACTAGTAAAACTCAACTAAACTAAACTACACAAAGAGGAAGGGGAAAGCGGTTGAAAACCACATTACAGTTTAAGATGGATTCTGTGTTTGAAACCAAAGTTTATCTGGAATAATTTGGGATATGATCAAATTAGCTTTTCACTAATTTTAAAGAAATTGGAATGTTTTCAGACCAATTCACAATGCAAATCCATGAGGTGAATAAAACATTATTTGGCCAATAATGTTTTATTGAATGATTTGCTTAATCAAGAACCAATAAACTTTAGTTAAATGATTCTTTACCCTCTTTGAAATAGCTAGCAGCGAACAGACATCAGGATTCCACTAAATGACTCTTGGTCATACTTGGTAATGGAAATGTAATGAGCATTTGAGGAACACAGGAACACTAATGTTATATCAGTGTTTAAACCCTTAGTGAAAAAAGCTTGTCTAAGCTTTAGCAACAGCTCAACACATATTCCTGTAGCATAGCGTAACATGCAGTCAATTCTTTAGCATCAGTTAGCGTTGTCTTTACTCAGCAGTAAACACACAATATGATTAGCACAGCAGAGGTTCTATTGTCTCAGTCATTCATCAGGCAGTCCTTCTCTCCAGTCTGGCTCTAAAAGTTCTGAAACTCAAAAGAAATGTGTTGCAAAATGTCTGTTTTGCAGCAGTTTGGTTCTGAAAGGTTCTGACTTATCCTTGATGGTTCTGGGGATCTGGTTCCCCTGGGGCCCGCATCTTCGCTGTAGTGGAGATCCAGCCGAGGCGGACCCCAGCTTTGAGCACAGGGGCAGTAAAGATCAGGAGCAAAAAGAGTCAAAAGGAAGGGCAGAGTCTTGTGTGCTCTGTGGTTTTGCTCTGTCCTCACAGAGAGGGGGGTAGGTTTTCACACCTCTGGTGGCTTCCGTGTCACTTGCCTGTGACTGCTTTGGCTGAAAAGGGGGGGGCTTCAGAAGTCCCCCAGCTGTTATTCAAAGCTGCATGTTCTCCTCTGGTCATCTATTAAGATGAAATATGGAAATTTGGAAACTGGTTCCCAATGTCCAAAAAGTATGATTATATAGCATATGGCACAACAACACAGAGCTGCCTGACCGTGTCGACCAAGCCAAGGATGTGCAGAAAAAGTAAAAAGATATACATATAGTACACAGGCAGCAGAACTAGAGAAACAGCTGCAGGAGAAAAACTCAGCATACGGTCTGGCTGTCCTGAAGACACACGAGGTGGACTCTGGCCAACAAGAGAGAACAGTCAACTCATCAAAGGGGGCTGTAAGGAGGTTGAAGGATCTCGAGTTTTGCCTTGCCCCTGTCTGCTCTGTTTGTCGTGATTCGTTTCCTGATTCTACCCGCTTTCCTGAACCTGGAACTGTCTCTGACCTCGGGCCTTGATTTCTTCTGACTCTTTGTTGTTGCGCCGCGCTGCTGGCGCCTTCGCTCCTCGCCTCTAGGAACTCTGGGGCGCCGCCTCGACGCTAACCGCGTCAAACCTCCCTCCTGGATTCAGCTGTGTTCTCCATGAACAGGACTGAACTTGAATCAGGTCAGTGACTTAGCTCCAAGTCGTATTCAGCTCCTCATCCAGTCACTGACCTGTATTCTTTCCATCTCTGCAGAGATCCGCCCCGCAGCCGACAAGCAGCCCCACGCTCCTGTTAGTTTAAATAAACGCTTTGAACTTCTTCCCACTGTGTGTCTGGACTTGAATTCTGGGTCCAAAGATTTTGAGATCATTACAAAAACATAAAGTAGTTTAGCCATTTTCCTTATAATTTCATATATATATTACTACAGTGAGTTGATGGTCTCATGTTCGAACTGATTTTCTTTTCTCATCTAATAATGGATATCCAATAACTACAAAACTCATTAACCCTGGATGTCTGGCGGACAGTGATTTGCCTCCATGTTCTGAATTCTGGCGTACCATAAAGAATAAATTACGAACAGTTTAGTTTGTGCCTTCAAGTCGTTGCCCATAGGAAGACGCTTGGATATAACCTAACGGAATATCTTCAGAACGGCTCCTAAAGACACTAAACTCATATGGGTGAGTAGAACATGATGGAATAACGTAAAATCAAGGGCGCAATGTAAAAAAAACAAAACGGCGTTCCCCTTTAAGCTAGTGAGGTCATTGGTACTCATCTGAAATTCTTCTTCTAAATGAAACTTATCAGGTTCATTTTGGTCTGCTTAACAACTTACTACATTTTGGGTAAATATTTTTATTCTAGGCCAAATCAAATACAGATTATTTAAGTAGTTCATTCACATAAAACTGTTCTTTTTACCAAAATGTTTTTCTTTACTTCTATCAGTGTAGAAATGTGATTAGCACAGATGAAGCTGTTAAAATAGAGACATCTGGAAATCAGTTTCTTTATGTAATAGCTGCTCTACTGTAATGAAAGAGGAGCAGATGTGCTGAAAAACATTCTTTTCTTTCATTGGGATTTATATCAAAAATGTATTTTTATTAATCAAAACATTTGCTTCCAAATGACCCCTAGTTTTAAAAACCTGTTAACAGGTTCA
>JAGKQL010000057.1:30901401-30948735 GCA_018398635.1 Cyprinodon brontotheroides
ACTAAAAGATCTGCCTCCCATTCTACTTTTAGAAAATCTGGGTTCCAGAGCCCAGGCTATGCATGAAAATGAGTCTGACTATTTCTAACCGGTTTTGCTACACGTCCCGCAGAAGCTCAGCCCCCCCAATGTGACATTTCACATCCTAAGAGCCGCGGCTTTGGTCCCTGACTGCAAATTGCTACATCTACAGAGTGATGTTTGCACTGGTCCTTCATGTTTTCCACTGCAAGTGCTGATCCCACTGGCCTTGAATCACTCCTCCAGGCTTGACCGGGTTAGGCCCGGGTCAGTGGAACCTGACCACCAGGTCTTCCTGGCATTCCTTCAGAGTGAGGTCACATCTTCGCCGTACCAGGCGTTGACAAGAGCCTCCATTTTATAGTCTTCACAGGGTTTTTTTTTAGCGCTCTTTGTCTGAAACTTCACCTGGAGCCCGTTTGCTTTGAGAAAAGCTAGGACCGTATAAAAAGCATCATCTGGCCACTGACACCTGTCAAGAATGTTAAAAGGCAAAGTTATTATAGCTCAATTAAGTGCCAATGCAGTTACTGGTCATTAATTATGGGCCCATATAACATTTAAGTAAGTTTGCATGAGTTATCAGAAATCCTGGGACATTAAGCCAAATATTGTTTATGTATTGATGCACACTGGCCGTCTGCTTCATTGGGTGCATCTAGAGACAGCAAGGATGCAAAACACTGGGTGGCAACTCAATGCTTAAGCATCTAGACTTTCTTTAAACATCTAAATGGTGACTTGGATCTGACCGCAGGGAGTGACAGGTTTTGTGTGATGTCCTGGATGAGTGGGAGTGAATTACTGGTAATTGTGCCAAACCAAATATTAATGACGTATGTCTCAGTTTGAGGCTTCTCTGTGCATGAAGATGGAAATCAATTGGTTTGGAAATTATTTGAAACACTATTTGGGGTATAACAGCTGGTTCTGTAGTAAACTGAGCATTTATTTGCATATTTGAAGGTTGTTATTGCCTGTTGTAAGTCTGTGAGTGTTTGTGTGAGAATTTATCAAAGGGGATGTTGCTGTTTCCCCTGGAGCGTCAGCAACAAGCAGCCCTCCCACGTGTCACCTCTCTGCCTCGCCCACGCTTCTCGCAGAGAGGAACACGCGGAGCTATTATTGTCGCTGACAGGAAGCGGCGGAACCACAGCAGCAAACACAATCGACTGTTGCTGCTCGCCTGCTTGTCTCTGACTCACGGCTTCCTTTCTGCTGGTCGCCCAATGCTCCTTTTTTTCCCTCAATCTGCTCGTTTCTGCTGCTTTAAGCTTCAGTAACTTTCAGTTTTCTGAGGTTTTGTTTGTCCCCCAGTTTTGTATTCCGGCTTTTAGTGAAGTCTTTGCTGCTTTGCAGCGTTTACGGTATTTTTACTGTACTTTCCCAGTTGTTAGTTTTGGTTGCTGTTTCAGGATCAGCTGCATGTCTGTTTGAGACATTTTCCAACTCTCGTGCTTTTTAGTGTTGAAAGTTGCAAAAATTATATCACTGTTAAGCTGTTTGTATTCCTTCTACTAAACAACCCCAGGCTTTCCAGTAATCAAATGGGATTTTTTGATATGTTAATAGGAAAATGCATTATTGCATTATTGAAATACATGAGGAAACGCAGATGTTTTAGCTTCTATGACTAACAAATGTTCGGGGCGGGGGATAGGGTGCTTTGGTGGCGCAGTGGTAAGCGCACACAACCCATGCAGAGGCCTTAGTTCTCGATCCATCATACCCGGGTTCGAATCTGGCCTGTGGTCCTTGTCAAGCATGCTCCTGCCCCTCTCAAACCCCTCTTCTGGCGTCAGCCTACCGTCCAGAAAACAAGCCACTAGGCCCAGAAGGCAAGTCCACAGAGCACTGAAGGAGAAGATCACAACTTAAGACTTACCAAGAGCCCATCATAAACCTGAACCACGTTATTTAGAGAAGCAGCTTTGGAGAATCAAGCTTTATTAAAACTGAGACATTATTAAAGAGTCAAAAGAGAAGAAATTGTTCTTAGAAAGCAGAGTTTCCACTAAAATTCTCTGCGGTAAAACACAGTGATGCTAGTATCATGCTGTGGGCAGGGAAGCTCTTCAGAGTTGAAGACATAAATAAAATAAATTCCTGGAAGAAAACCAGTAAAAAGCTGCAGTATACATGGATTTATGGGTGGATGAGGACGGCGGACAGTCAGACTACTGAGGGAAAGTGTCGATCAAAGTTCCAGAGTCAACCAACCGTGGTGAGACCATTGCAATTCAATTCAATTCAGTTTATTTCTATAGCAGCAATTCACAACACATGTCATCTCAAGGCACAGTTCAACCAGATCATCCAGTCAGATTGATTCCATGTTTTCTAACTAAGGAAAACCAGTTGATTGCATCGACTTATGCTTGTAGCGACAGTGGAGAGGAAAAACTCCCTTTGATACATACAAAAGGCAACTGTAAAAGGCGGCCCCTTTCAAGAAACACGCAGCAAGGCAGATGAGCCTGGAAGCAGATCCCCATGCCAAAGGAAGAAGGGGGCACATCAGGCCAGCCACAGTCAGAGAAACAGGACCAAAGGTGGAATGGGACGGGTTCAACAGAGCTATGGCTCTGGGGTCAGTTTAACCGTATTAAAGGAATACACTCCAAAATATGATACCTTCATGCACAATTTCATGCTGAATACATTTCGGAGCTTTGATATTCAAATGGCCTGAGATGGGAGGCCATTGCCTCGTTCGGTACGCAGCAGTAGCGTCCATGGGTGTCCGTCAGTACACCTTCCAGTTGCCGCCGCCCACGTGGCCTGCGTCTCGAGTGTAATGACTTCCACCGAAATCCAAGTCATTTGTTCCAATGTATTAGGTTACGTTCGCGCAGTGTATAGGATTTCCTGAAAGCGTCACGGAGCCCACGGAAACCGCGGCAGACCAAACCAGATGAAAGTGCGATTTGGCAGCGCAGCAAAGAACTCATGCTCTTCCTCAACACTGAAGTCCTCGTGACATTTTTCTTCGTTGTTTCTTTTCTTTTTGTGCATCAGGTAAACAGCATTATTTCTTCTTCTACGCTTGCATTATCGGCAGAGCAGACGCTGAATGCGAGACTTTCATCTGGTTTGGTCTGCCGCGAGTTTCAGACTCGAGCAGGCGCCGCTTTTAGCCAGAAATCCTATACACTTACTGTTTATGCTCTAAAACATTCTAAATGACTTTGTTTCTCGAAAGTAAATTATGGTGCTTACCCACTCAGGACACTTGGAATACATTGACTCCAGAACAGTATGGAGGAATATTGACACGTTTTTGTGGACTTTTATGGACCTTTCTGTCTCAGGCGGCAATAGACCTCCATATTATTTGAATGATCAGCAGACAGCAAGAAGCCTCCCAGATCTCCTTGTGATGCATTTGAAGGATATCAAAAAAAGTACTCCAGAGTAAGTTGTTCAGCATGGGGTGAGTAGAAAATGAAGGCTAATCATGTTTTGGGTGGGTGTACTATTCCTTTAAGAAGATAACTAGGATTATTCTTATACTCTTGTACTAATGAGGAGAAATATGCTGCTCTTTGCGTTTACAAAGGTCCTCTTATATAGCAGTAAACTATTTTTTCCAGACTATTTAAGATGATATTAAAACTACAAAATACATCCTTTGTTCTGAGCTAAGGTTTTCATTGATATCTGTGTCTTAACATGAGTCGAACTGAATGGCTTATTCTCATTTAGCCCTGCGACAGAGAACACAGCACATTATGGACTAAACTCATCCTCATATTTAAGCAGCTGTGGTCGTCTGTTTGCACTAATGGCAAACATGACTTTAAGCCCAATTCAACCCTTTTGCTTCCTAAAACTGATACCAGCACCTAGAGGTTTTTAGCAAATCTTCACCCTCAGTTTACTTCTTTTTGGTCACCGCTTGAAACTGAGAAATGTAAGCTACAGGAAAAAAACACTTTCTCAGTTTTATTACAGAGCTACAACCATCTGGTAAAGAATCCTGTAGTGTCGACGTCGGCATCATAGTAAGAAGTAAATATATATTTGGACCTGCCAAAATGTATAAAATAGTCTAAAAACTATTATATATTTCCTTTAGCGGGATATTGTGTAAGAATGACATAAAATTAGCAGTGAAATGAGGGTTTTTATCACAAACAAAAAAGTTTGAAAAACAATCCACTCTAATTTTGTTTCCAAGTTTAAAGACGTTTCTCTTCCCATCCAGGAAGCTTTTTTCAATTGCAAAATGTCAGAAACAATCATTGAGATTCCAGGCTTATACATATATATATATATATATATATATATATATATATATATATATATATATATATAGTAACCATTACTCAGATGTCACTAATATTATATCCTGTTAGTTGAAATTGCAGCGATCGAGCATCAGAGGCACAGACCACTTCCTTCCCGCCTGTACAGTCATTAGGTCTCTCTGGGTTTTGCTTCAAAATATTTTGTTGAAAAATCCCAGTGTGGGATGCAAAAGAAAGCCATTTGCATGTTGCAGATTTCTTCAGAAGAAGGGGAGAAAAATGGAAGGGGTGTGTAGGTGTACATGCAAACATGAGGTAGGCGGGAAGGGATGTGGGAGACACTGAAGGTACGAGGACTGAAACTTTGAAGCCATTTTTTTTTTCACCTTTTTCTAAAAATGGTGGGTGGGTGGATATTTTTAGAATCAAAAAGAAACGGCGTACATCAATACGGTTTGAGAATGATGTTATATTATTGTTTATGAACTGATGGAACAATTTAGAACATCTTCTCAAATCAGCACAAAAGAACCACATTGGTTTATGGGTTTGACAGTCACTCACTTCAAAGGAACTCTTTCTGTTTTTCAAGGATTCCTTTTTTTTTTTAAGCCTAAAATCATTCAAGTCATCACAGATGGAGGTTAGTCAGGTGGTTGGTCTGACTGAGGTCCTATCATGGACTTCCTCTCCTTTATGTTGCATCCTTCGTGTCTCTTCCTCAACATCTGAGCCTTGATTTCATTACGGATGGAGACTAACCTGCACAAAAGTTTACACAACTGTTTCATTCAAATAAAGCAATAAAAGTATAGCATTGATATGTTGATTGATTTGAAAAATGCAGTGTGGCCAAGGACAGCCAGCAAGCTAGTATTGATCTTTTCCAGTTTTCAGGGAATTTATTCCAAAATCAGAGGAGCTGAAAAACTAAAAGCTGCTTCCCCATGTTTGATTCTGATCCTGATCCAGAGGATCTGAGAGGTCCGGCTGTCGATTCCCTGCCAACCATATATTCTGGAGCTCAGCCTTTCAGATAGACTAACAGAAGGATTTAAAAATCTATTCTCTGAGATATGGGGAACTGAGGATGTTAGAACCTGGCTGATGTGCTCTACTTTCTTAGTTCTAGTGAGGATGCAGGCAGCAGCGTCTGGATCAGCCTGTCTGATCTACTTTCTATAAGTTCTAGTGAGGACGCAGGCAGCAGCGCCTGATCAGCTGTCTGATCACTTTCCACGCCGTCCTTTTGCAGACGATTAGACACCGACTAAAGTTGAACGTATGAATTATTGTTTTATTAGAAACATCTGAAAACTACATACCTACAAGATATTTGCACGACTCTGAGGAAATCTGGATGTTATGAGCAAGAACATTTTATTTCCATCCATCTCCTCCTGCTTCCTTCAGGGTCTCAGTGGGGCTGGCCTTTAGAAATGCCGGGTAAACCTTTGACACGTTGCCAGTCCATCACAGGGCAGAGCCATCCTGCCAGGCATTCACCCCAGAGGGGGATTTAAAGATAAACTGAAGGTCGGGTCTGAGGAAGCCAGGGTAACCCTGAGAGAACTCCACACATGAACACGATAACCAACAGACTCTGGGCTGGGAATGGAACCCAGGACCTTTATGTTAAAAGGCAACGGAGCTACAAACTGCACCACCATGCAGCCCACATTCCTTTTTTTTCAGAATATTCTAAATGTATTGGGATCTAGACTTTATATCTGATTTATTTTTCTTTCAATAGCAGAAATAAAAAAATAAAAAGGTTTACAGCTTCAGTTTCACTATTAATATTGTTTATAATCAATGTTCTGATTAGAACGAATAGATCCTTTAGATTTGAATAAAAACAGCCTCCTGCTGGACAGACTGAGCTGCAGCTCCTGAAGCAGGGTTCTGATAAGCTATGATATAAAATGTCAAACATTTTATTTTGCAAAAGTTCATTTTAGATTCAAAACTTAAGAAACAGACAAAAATGTATTTTCTTACTAATTTCTTTTAACTTGTATGATAAATGTTTATCCCTGAGTTTCTTTTAATCTATTGATATGAAACATGAACTGAATTCAGTTTAGAGATCGGGTATGGATGTGTGGCTGGATTCAGATTATTTTGATAATTTAATACTGAGAAGTTCTTTTACTTTACCAAATATTCTTTCTTAATCAATTTAGGGCTTTAAATTATTAAATATTATTATTTTTTATTTTATTTTTTTATCCAAAACATTGCTTTCTGTTCTCGTGTTTAAGGTATTTTATGCCAATTAGGGAAACAAGAACTTGGAGCAGTTCTGCTTCCAAAGACAATCACGTTCTGGATGGAGTAAACTGGATAAAGCTTTTATTTTAGAAACATTGACACGGCATAACAGAAACTAGCTGAAATGATACAGAAGTAACGAGTCTTTTTTTTATGTAAGGAGAAGAATGTATAGATAAATCAAAATGTAATGGAAGAAAAACGTTTCAGCCTCGTAAACAAACAGAAAGAGAAAACTTTTCCTTTAAGTTAACCAAGTATTTGATCTTTGTTCACACCTATGGTCACAGCCTGGAAAATATGTAGTAAACTTTGTTCCATTATCGTTTCCAGGAATGCGTTTTGTAAAAGAAAATGTGTTAAAATAAATAATAAATATTATAAAATCTCGGGCGTGCTTTGGCGGCGCAGTGGTTAGCGCACACGACCCATTTACGGGCGACCCAAGTCATTTCCAACATGTCTCTCCCTCTCTGTCATTACCACCTTTCCCGTCAGCCTACTATCGAAAAAAAACGAGCCACTAAGTGCCGTGAAAAACCAACAAAAAAAAAAATCCATAAAAATCCTGAGAAAACAGCAAAGTTACTCTTGGAAAGCAATTGGTTTGATTGTGATCCGCCAGGTTCCCCCTTTTTGGGTGGCTTTTTTATGTATATAAACTATATTTCATATTTTTAAAATTTAATTCATTCAAATTTTTATTTTCTAAAATGTTTTACAGATTTTTTTATTTTTTTATTTAATTGTATTATTTTTTCATGGGCTGCAAAAGAGGAGCAGTTGGTAGCACTTCAGGCGCTTGCAGCAGACAGGTAGGTGTTCGACAGGTTCATTCCCCAGCGCCGGGATTGCATGGGTTCTCTAAGGTACTGCAGCTTCCTCAAACACAGACTGTTAGGTTAATGGATTGGCAATTCTCCCATAAATTTAGGGTTTTTGAGTGTTTTCCAAACTTTTTGTATGAACTGTGCATTTATGTATTTGCTGTATATTTTCAACTCTTAGCCAACTGTAGGTCAACACCAGCACCCCTCACCACTCCATTGTGATAATGGGAAATGAAAAATGGATCATAATTGCCATCATTTTCATCATTCCCAGCAGAATCACCATGTTAATAAATGCTTCTGATATCTCTGCAGACCAATAGAATGTTTTATTTCAATTTGTCACTCCAGAGGAAAGCCCGCCTCCAGAGGTGAAGAGATTGATGTTCTTTATAAAGAAATGGAAAAGAAAAGTCTCATTAGAGAAGCAGCCTTCACTAAATTACATCTTCATGGACCAAAGAGAGCAACCGACACCCTCTGCTGCTCTGCCTTCGACACCCAATTAACTCAGCTTGGTCCAGCGGAAACAAGGACTGACCTTTGACCTGGTGACATTTCTGGAATCCAGCATTGATTTATCAACTTAAGTTTCTCTGATGCATTTAAGCTCAACTTGATCAAAGTAATTTTGTTTTTGCCTTCTTTGCAATAATAATGAAACAAAATTCGCACTCCATAGAAGAAAAAACAAGAAAAATCTGAGGAAATAAAAACAAAGAAGTCAAAATGGCGAGAAGCCTAAAAGCAGCAGAGGGTGTGGAGTAATTTATTAAACATGTAGGAGTGGCTCAGCCTCTGCATGAAGGGGAAGTCTGACATGAAGTTCTGCCTGCTGTCATTCAGCCAGAGGACCTGCAGGAGACACAAGCTTCCATCAGAGCTCCCATTCTCTGCTGTTCGCCCTCAAGTCCTGCTTTTTAAAGCCTCCTTTCTGAAGGTAGGCCGGTTATTTGTGTGCAACGCTGTGAGAGTCTGACTGAGGGCTGCAGCTTCTCTCTCTGTGGTTGAAGGCAGGCAGCTCAGAGCCAGGAAGTCAGCTCAGCTGAAGGAGAGCTCTGCAGGACGCACAGCGCTGATGAGCCACAGGCAGAGGAGCTCCACAGCTGACAGCAATCCATGGGTAAGTTCATTCCTTCCTATTCTTCACATAGAAATGCAGCTTTCTTCATGTGAGGAGAAGAAACGTTTTTATCTGCTGCGCTGCAGATCTGCCAAGTCATTGAAGGCAGTTATTTCTGGTTTTATGAGCTGCTGCAGTTCCTTTTGATCTTGATCACAGTCAGACGTGTTTTAATTCATGAAAGCGGATAAAAATGCTGCTAAATAAAGATCAACAGGATGATACTTATTCTCTCAGGGTTAGTTTCAGAAATGAGCGGAAGTTTTATATTTCAGCCTTTAAATATGGATTTTAGATGAAAAGCCAAAGCAGCATTAATGAAAAGTAAATCCTTCCTAAACCTAACAGCAGCTGAATGCAGCCTGAATGTTGATGATGCCTGATCAGCTTCCTTTAAGTCTTTATTCAAAATGAATGACCTTCCCTTTGATTGTGTGAAATCGTCAACATCACATTTGACTGCAGACTTTGACTAGGCCAATCCAAAAAACTAGTTTTCCTTTTCATTTGCTTTGTTTTTATTTATTCTTCTACTTCTGATTCTGTTCAA
Organism: Cyprinodon brontotheroides; assembly: GCA_018398635.1. Taxonomy (NCBI): domain Eukaryota; kingdom Metazoa; phylum Chordata; class Actinopteri; order Cyprinodontiformes; family Cyprinodontidae; genus Cyprinodon; species Cyprinodon brontotheroides. Next base: position 30,910,450 of record JAGKQL010000057.1, read on the forward strand.
TTGTCTCACCAGTCGACAGAAACCTCCCTGGAGGTTCAGTGAAACCATTGAGATGTTTCTCGTAAACATCAGATCGTTCTTTGTGTATATTTTCGGTCAGCGATGGTTCTGCCAATTTAAATCTATTCTCTCCTTCTGATCGTTAAACCTCCTAATCGCCTGATTAGACCTCCATCGGTTTCTGAATGTCTTTAGTTCAGGTGTTGGTTTTTAAGATCCTTTCACCTACTTCATGCGGTCAGGCAGGTTCTGTCAAAGGAATTTCCTGATTTTCAAAATGTCGGGCAGTAATATGAAGAGTTTTTGGCAGCAGCAGGTGAACTCTGTTCACTGAGGGGGGGGGATACTTTACTTTAGATTTTTACCTAAACTTCTGTTTTTCTCTGTTTTCTCTGCCTGATATTTGAATTCATTTGAAGATTTGAAACATGGAATTATAACAAAAAGAGGAGAAATTTGTAAAAACTTTCCCACTCGACTCTGGATCTGCCGTTTCTGAACTTCATATACATTTTACAAGTTTTTAAATGGTTCTATAAATAGTTTGAACATCATACAGCAGCAGGATGCGGCTGCATTTGGACGGCTTGTGGCTGATTGTTAGGGCTGCAGCAGAAACATATCATTCAACTTTTAAAGGTAAAAATGTAAATTATTGTTTTATTGCAACATTTAAGAAAGAATAATTGCACCATATCCAAAAAAAAGATGATTTTTCTGAGAATAAATTCAGACTTTCTGTGAGGGAGAAAGAAATGAAACCTGCAGAAGTTTAGGTTTGAGACGCGATACAGTAGCTTAGCTCCTATCGGTGTTTCTGGTTCACGTAAAAAAATCTGAAGGTTGAAACACGGTTTTTATTTTTGCATCTAACCAGGAAAAGTTCAGGCTTTTATGCAAATCCATCCTCCAGTATTCCCAACAGCCCCCGGAAGCATGACGTTTACATCCTCCTTCTGGGGAAACCAGCAACTGAGCACTAAAAAACTGAAACCTTTGATCTAACAGATTTAATCTATGAATAAATAAACATGCTGGGGTTAAGAAACAATCCTGATATTTATCACTTTGTTGTATCTTTAAGAATTTCCTTCATTCTTTCACATCTTTGGTTCACAGACCGCCTGCTGGGTCAACCGGCTGGTTTAGGGTCGCAGGAGTTTATGACACAGCAGGAAGTGACCCTGATGCAACACATATTTGTCCTTTTTTAACATTTTTATAGTCAAACTCAGGTTTATTCAATGATGATTATAAAATGAATGTTTGCTTATAAAACATTTTTGCAAGGGGATGCTCCACTCCTGTCTCAGGAGACCATCCTGCCTTGTCGTTCGGATGAAGCATCCTGTCTTTATGAACTGATCAATTGTTCTGTCAGAACAATATTCTGTTTGTAACCATGCGTCATGTTCTGTTAATAAAGTGCTCTGCGGAGGAGGTCCAGGGGGAGACAGTGTGTTTGAGTCTGGAGGTTCAACTGTCTCTCCATTCTGCAGAAATTGTATCCATAATTGTGTATTTCAGTTCTTCTTTTGCAAAAACCTACATTTTATGAACCCAACAATTACCCAGAGCATTAAAACAGCATCTATGTGGGACAGCAATGATCTAACATTTCTAGGGACCATTTCTAGGGGGGGATACTAAACAGATGCCAAGGGCCCCAAGTTCCTAGAGACCCCATAAAACTCCTTATTTGTGCACATTAATTATAAATGCCATAAAATGCCATCAGAACGCTTTGATAATATTAAGTGTGTCTCAGCCCCCTTCAGTGTCCACCATATTGGATCAGTCCATTTGCTGCACATGTTCAGAAAGGTCCAAACAGACAGCAGCAAAACCATTTGAAAACAAACCATGCAAAGAGCAGTGTTGCCAACTTAGCGCTTTAGTCGCTATATTTAGCCACTTTTCAGACCCCTCTAGCACTTTGATTTCTAAAAGCTCCTAGCGCCAAATCTAGAGACTTTTTTCTGCTACTGGAGACTTTGGAGACAACATCTAAAAGCAGCTAACTCTGCTCCAGAGCGCAGTAGATTGGTAAATCCCCGCCTCCTGCTCTCTCCTCTATCTTGTCTGCTGTCATGATTCATGCAGCTATTATTTCATCCAAATGAAAAATGGAGAACAGATAAGCAGATCATGGCTTGTCTACAGTGAAAAGAAGGACTGGGTTATTTACTTTGGCCTTTTGGAAACACAGGAAGGAGCAATCAGCTAAGTGAGCTTAGTGCTTGGAAAAATCTTTCATTCCTTTAGAGACAGCATGAAAAGTCAGCTGAGTACAAAACATAGAGAGGAAAACAAGAAGAAAAGGGACAAGAAGAGAAGGACACAACCTAGAACAGATAATGGATGTCTATTCTATTAACATTTCTACATCTGGAGAATGGGGCTGTTCTATGTCTTCTCCATTCAGAGGGGGCCCCTGCCTGTCTTTGCCTACAGTAGGGCTACAAATTTGCTAAAGCTGCCCCTGGTCCTCAAAATAAGAAACATAAGGAAGCATATTGATTGATTGATTTAACTGATTTCACAGTGGAGAAATTTACTTTTTATATCAGCTCAAATAGTCAAAGGAGAAGAAAGTGCAAAAGGAAGAAAAAGGTGCATGAGATACATACAGTATAAACAGCAAGGAGGAATATTATGCAGTGTTATTGCACAGCGCGTTTCCATGGGTATTTATATAGATGGATCCTTATATTGATATATCTATTGCACTGAGTGTCAGATATAGAGAAACTGGTTATTATTATTATTATAATTGCACAAGTTATTGAGGCTGTAGTGTCTCATTGTCGAGTCTGGTTGCAGCAGGGATGAATGACCTGCAGTAGGGCTACTTTTTACACACAGGATGTAAAAGTCTTTCATTAAAGGAGCTGCTCAGCTCCTCTACAGTCTGCTGCAGAGGGTGGAAGGTTTTCTCCATGATGGATCTAAGCTTGGAGGAACATTCAAAGGAGGCGGAGATGATGGCTGAGCTTTTAGGCAGGTTAAACCCGTACAGCTCCTCCTATTTACCTCCTATTTAGACTTAGTCCAGCTCCACTCTGCTGCATTCGACAGGAAGACGACAACAGCTCCTGCATGGAGTCTAAAACATCTTTTCAGGAGTTAAATTCTGCAATTAAAAAACGTAATAAAGATCTGTTTTTATATCAGCGTAACGCTTTGATTAAACAGGATGTTATTTAAATTAGGGAAACTTGCTTCAGGGAAATATGATTGTTGTTTCCAAGAACAAACGTTGGAACATGATTATTTTGCTCTAATGAACATGTATGTAGATGACAAGGCAAAAAATTACAACACAACATAGAGGACTCCAAATCAAACGATTATTATTAATTATTGAAATTTATTTAAATGAAGGCTTTAATAAAGGCTTAAACAAGTGAAACTGTTCTTCTGAGAAATTGACCATATCTGTAAACTCTTCATTAAACTTCATTAAATTAGGGCTGAAATAATGAATTAATTGTGATTAATCGATTATCGTAATAATTGTTAATTAATTTAGTAACTGATTAATCACTAACTGGAGTCTACAGACTGTAAAACATTGCTTTAGTTTGCAAAGTGACCCACTTAGAGCAGGAATTATACCAAGATTGTAAAACAAAATCTAAAAAATTTTTCATTTAAAATAAAAAAAACTTTTCCATTTGTCAATATGCTTTATTCAGAACTTCTCAAGTGAAGAAGTTTTATCTTCACCTGCTTTAATTTTATAGAAACATCTTCTTTAAGGAACCTTTTGCTATCCGATTATTAATTGATTAATCGAAAAAATAGTCAACAGATTAATCGATTTGCAAAATTTTCGTTAGTTGCAGCTCTACATTAAACATTTTCCACGACCTTTAACAGACCTGCTTCTTTTATCTTATTGCACTAAAAGTAGATAAATGTTAACATTAAAAAATGCTTTTTGCACATAATCTGTGCAGTCAGTTCATCCAGATTACCATCCTGCCTTCAAAGATTATTTCTCTGTGGGAGCCGCTCAGACCCCCACATACCGGCGCTGGGCGCTGTCACTGGGAATCCCCAGCAGCAGCTGCCTCAGGCCCGCTCGCCTCTCCAGGGTTTTCCCTCCTGTTGGTGGCGGCTGGGGAAGTAGATGTTAGCGGCGTTTTTCAGGTCTGTGCTACAAACTGCAGGCAGCAGGATAATAAAAGCCAACATATTCTGCGGGCAGGTTTCTACATTTGAAGTTAATTTAGGCGTTAATAAACTGTTTCAGAGGAGTGATCATAGCGCTCTGCATCAGCAGTGCTGCGTCTGACTCCCTGCCAGCTCCCAGATCAGCTTCTCTCATTGGTTGATGTGCACGTCAACCATTGATTTTGTATGTAAACCTGCTGCTTCTGCTGTTTGCGTTCTGAACGTAGCATAACCTCCAGGTTTCTCCTCCTCCTTCACTGCCTAAATATTTGTGACTCGATTTTTTTATTTGATGAAACCGAATCTTTTACGGTAACTTTTATATTCTTTTTTAGACATGTTTGTGGTGAAAAGGACTAAATTACGGGGTTTTTTTTAGAGGCAAAGTTTAAGCTGCTGCTTTATTTAGGAGTCATATCAGTTTAGCCCAATAGAAGCTGCAAACTGACCAAACGGAGCTTTTATTTTGGTAGCACCTGTAGTGGTCATTGTTCTGATCTAACTATTATGAGACTGAATCTCTAATAAAATTAACAGCTTTTTTTTATATAACTTCTGAGCTCTGTGGTACGTTTAATGACAAATAACGAGTCTGACAACAAAAGAACCTTTAAAAACTGCAGACTTTTTTAAACCAGTGGACTAAATTAAAGGTATGAGAATAGGATCTGAAGACCACCTTAATCTTTCAGGTACATCTCACTCAGGTTTAGATGATGTTTCAGAGTTTATAAGGCTTGATTTATTTCATGTTGCTGCATCTGGTTTGTTTGGTTTTTGCAAGTTTTGCAGGTTGATTGTTAGTTTTTGTTCATGTGAGGCTGCTTCTAACAGACTGATACATAAAGACCAAACGCAGTTCCTTAATACAAACTGTTAACTGATTATGACTGATGCAGGAGGGTGTTAATAAAGACCAATACAGACTGATGCTGACTGATATGAACAGATAGAGGATAATGTCTTGCAGACGGATGCAGAAGTATGATGACTAATCAGAATAATGCTGACTAATGTGGAATGATGCAGACTGATAAAGACCGATGCCGACTCTTGTAGATTTATACAGATTAATACAAACCATAGACAAACAGGCGCAGAATGATATAGACTTTCAGACTCATGCAGAAGAATGCAGACTTGTGTCTAATGCTGCAGACTGATAAAGAATTATATAGACTTGCAGATGAATGCAGACTTGTTTCTACTACAGAATGATGCAGACTGATGCAGGAGACTGTAGACATATTTAGACTAATGTAGAGGGATGCAGACAGGTGAAGACTCTTGCAGATTGTGGACTTGCACTGCTTAACGTGGCTCTAATTTGCAGCAGGTCTGCTTTCTTGATTGAGATGTTTCTGTTTAAGATAACTTTAGTTCTGCTGTTTGTATATCAGATTTTCTCTTTCCTGGGTTTTTTCCCTTTGGTGTAGGATGCTGTACAACTAGAAGTACTTTTGCTGGTATTTTTGTTTTACATTTGATGCATAGCCTCAACAGCAATAGCAAGTGGTGTTTACACCCAGGAGCAACACATTAACATCTACAAAGCTGATATAACACCTCACTTACTTTAGCGGTACAAGCTGAGCTGCAAAAGAGAGAGGAGTAAGAAACTTAAGCCTTCTCTTCCACCTGTCATATCTAACCTAACCCTGTGAGATCTTTAAAACACAAGTTAGTAGAAGTCCAAGCCCCAAAAAAAGACCCAGCCAGAATATTGGCACTGCAGCATCACATGTTTGACTGAAACATGGCTGTAGGATCACATTCCTGACTCCTGCTTGTCTATGCCAGGAGTTCTGACCATATGAGCAGAAAGAGATTTAAAGACACCCGGAAAACTGGAGGGAGGCGGTTCAGCAGTGCTTGTGGACAAATGGTGTCACTCAAGAGAAGTTAATCTGAAGATTCATCACTGCAGCCTAGATCTTTAACTGTTGGAAACTGGTTTTCGTTCATATAATTTGCCCAGAGACGCTTCGGACATGTCATCAGTTCCATTGTTGCTAAACTGCAAACATTTGTGGCAATAAGAGGTGATTCTAACCACACCTCACTCTGTTACACTGGCAACATTTCAACAGTTGCAGTAACAGAGAAAAGAAAACTTTGGACTTGTTTTATAAAAATCTGATCCCCACATTGGGTCACATTCTTTGCTTTATCTGCTCCATGATTCAATTCATTTTAGTTTATTTCTATAGCGACAATTCACATCATGTCATCTCAATGCACTTACAGTTCACCAGATCACAGTCAGATTGATTCAAAGTTAGTCTCAGTAAGGAAAACCAGCTGACATCGGACTTCAGCAATCCCTACACACACTAAGCATGCTTGTGGCGACAGTGGAGAGGAAAACTCCCTTGAACAGGAAGAAACCTCCAGCAACATCTACTGGGGTTCAAGGAGACAGAAAGACATAGAAAAAAGAAGCATAGATTGTCAACCATGGAAACACACAGCCAGGCACGAGCTGAGCTCCCATTTCTCTCACAGTCAGAGAAACAGGATGAAAAACAACAGGCCAACTGATTAACATCTAGAAACAAAGGTGTTGATGGCAGCAGTCTGATACAGTCACAAACAGGAACAGACCAGATGAAGCTACTATGAGAAAAAAGCAGAGAGAGCAGAACGTTAGAGATTGAACTAACAGATTCTGCAGAGTGGGAGAATAGAGATAGAATGAAGCAGAATGATGAAAAAGGGGTCCCTATGTCCTCCAGCAGTCTAAGCCTATAGCAGCAGAACTATAGAGATAGCTCAGGATAACCTGAGCCACTCTAACTAGAAGCTTTATTAAAAAGGAAATGTATGACCGCCACCAGTTTTACCGCTTTGTTTTCAGATTTATTTGGATAATTATATCAGAACAGCAGATGTTGATTAAAAGCTTTGATTCTTTTCAGGGTCCCTTTCCCACTGCTAAGGTATCAGCATTTCTTCCTAAATACCTGCAAACTCTACCCTAAGGTAGTTTGATTCACACGCCTAACTTCTCATGTTGCTGTTTTATACATGCATCTCATGCAGGAAAGGCAGCAACTAAAGCTGAAATAGTGTCTGTGATCTTTAAAACCTCACTGCACATCTCTGATAACAGTCATTGTTTGTTTTAGAGCGAGAAGAGCGGTGCGAAACCAACACAATTCAACTAAAACCTCCAGTGTTACAGTCGGATCAGTTCTGGGTCACTCGGCTGAGCGGCAGCCTCCAGCTTCCTGGGTCGCTTTGTTGAAAGTAGTTTTGCTGTGAGTCACTGTGTGCCGCTTGGTTTCAAAGACCCGGTGGCCTCAAATGGTGGCAGGCTCGCTTTAACAGGAACCCACTGTCCTCAATCATACCAACATGAAATGTCACTGTTAGCTCTGCTTCTATCCATCTGAACTTAACTTTTCTGTGTTTGAGCACAGAAAAAGATTTCATGGAAAATATTTTGCATATTTAAAATGATTCAACCCTTTAGATAAAACCATCTTGTTTTGAATTATTTTTGTTCCTGGTGCAGATGGCCGCTCAAACAGCCAATCACATCAGTCATTCAGACACACAAAAATTGTTAGACATTACACAACATGATGAGTTATTACAAACACACACGAATAGTTAAAAACACTGAAAGCGAGTACGGACTCGTTTTCTGGCTAAGTCTGTTCTTGACTAGAACCCAGGAAAGTCTGGACTCGGGGAGAACAGGAGCAGAATAAATCTGGGTCAAATGGAACAAAAATGTACTGATGACATCACCACATTCAAAGCTAGTCTGGAGCTGCATTTCACCTCCTGTTATTAATAGTTTCTTCATTTAATGGGGGAAAAATAACAATTAACAGCGTCTGATAAATTAACACAAATCAAACCAACATTTTGCAAAATAAAAAAAAATCAAACCTCCATCAGAGCCAGTGGTCCTTCACACACGGCTATGCAGAGAGAGGGCTGCTGCAGGACGGGCTAACGTTAGACCTGGCTGCTGCTGCAGGCGGGCTAACGTTAGCCTGTCCGCTGCAGGCGGCTAGCGTTAGCCCTGGCCGATTGCAGACACGCTAGCGTTAGCCCTGGCCGCTGCAGAGCGGGCTAACGCTAGCCCTGGATGCTGCAAACAGGGTAAGCGTTAGCCCTGGCCATTGCAGACGGAGAACATTAGCCCCTGTCAGCTGCAGGCGGGCTAGCGTTAGTCCTGGCCGTTGCAGATGGGCTAACATTAGCCCTGGCCATTGCAGACACGCTAACGTTAGCCCTGGCCGCTGCAGGCGGCTGCGTTAGCCCTGGCCGCTGCAGGCGGGCAAACGTTAGCCATAGCGCGCAGGCGGGCCCGGCTGCAGGCGGGCTAATGTTAGCCCTCGGCCGCTGTAGCGCGGGCTAGCGTTAGCCCTGGCGCTGCAGACGGGCAAGCGTTAGCCCCGCCGCTGCAGGCGAGCGGGCTATCGTTAGCCCTGGCACGCTGTAGGCGGGCAAACATTAGCCCGACGCCGCAGCAGGCGGGCGTTAACGTTAGTCCTGGCTGCTGCAGACAAGCTAACGTTAGCCCTGGCCACTGCAGAGCGGGCTAAAGTTAGCCCTGGCACTGCTGCGTTAAGACAGGTCTTACGGACAGGACCCAGAGGCAGTCTGTGGGAGCTTGGGCTCAACTCTGAACCTCCGGGATAACCTAACCACTAGGCCACCACTCCCCCAGGTACCGTAATACCTGAGAAAACCTTAGAATATTGTACAGCTGCATTATACATTTTTAACTTAAGACACTGTATGATTTTTTTGCTCTTTTCGGGCCGATCATCCAGTGATGCAAGAATTTTTTGGATGGGGGCGAGTTGCAGTCCTGCGTCGTGTGTACAGGGGGTGTGGAGGGGTGATCAGCATCTCACCTCCGGATCAGGAATCATAAGGTCGAGAGAAAACATATTTGTAATTTATTTGGCTGCTGTAAGCCGGTCATTGAAAAATCCTGCTGTTGAAGAAGCTACGAGCCGATTTACCAGAACCTCGAGCTCTGCACACCTGCAAACAAGGGAGTTCTTCTTCCAGATTGACGAGTCCAATCAGCGCCATCTCTTGTTACTGAGTAGGGCGTGTTTTTAGACGTACAGTGTGAGCAGGTAGATCGCATCAGAAGCGTTGGGTCGCCCAGTGTGAGAACAAACATTGTGAGCTGTAAACTTTTAAACCCTACAGTTTCATCATACAGTTTGAGCTGCAGCTGTGTGCAACGATTGAAAATATATCACACAGTGTATGCACAGCTTTATTTAACTAACATCTGCAATTCTCTTAATATTGTTCCATAATGTTTAAGTGAAAACCCTTTTCTAACATTGCGCAACACAAAATAAGATATGAATACTGATATCAGGAAAAAGGCTCTTACCTCTTTTCACCTCGTTTTACTTTAGCATATCTAGAGGGTTTTTATGTCGATAGTTTACTGCAAGCTTTTGCAGTACTTCTAAAATATTTTAGGTGACTAAATAATACTACTTCAGCAATAGTTTCAAGGTGTTGCTTCATTGTATGTCTCGTATGTCTTTCGGTTGTTCTTTTTGCATCTTGTTGCAGGTGATGAAGCAGACTGAAAATGTTTTGTCATTGTCTCCTTTCTATCTCCTCTTTCTTTCATCTTTTCTCTTTTTTTTTTCCTTTTCTTCTTCTGTTTTTTCTGCTCTATTTACATTGCAGTGTCCATATAACCTGTAAAACTCCCCTGCATAATTATAATAAAGCAATTTATATGCACTTGAAACAAGTGTAGCAATATGGCAATTGCCGTACTGCTCCACTTGTGAAAGTGAAAAATCTGTTGGGCTCTTTTGGCATCAAGACAATTATTCTTATAGCCACATTGCCAGACAGGACACTGTTAAATAAATAAATAAAATATTTTAGGTGGTAAAAAATATTACAATTCCTTCGGTATTTTTTTTTCTCTTTTCATTTTATAATTATTAATTTTTTTTCCTGTTATCTATTTATCCTCCATTAAAGCATGCTACTCGTCTTCCCCTATGGGAACGATGACCTCATGTTAACAGATTTCTGGTTAAACTGAATCATAATGATCTCACTAACAGCTGTAACCACAGCAGCTATGACCGGTTCAGATACTGATATAAACAGCAGCTGGTGGTTTTGGCTCTGAGGGATTTCCATAGATTTGCTGCAGAAACTTTAACCCTGAAGATCTAAACGCTGCTTCATTGTGACAGAAATAAAATCAGATGATATTACCTCCGTTTTAATAATTCAATTAGTGTTTTTTTTCCTCCCTGTGAGTAAAAATTAATTCTGTCATTTCTAAGATTTTCTTCTCTAATGTTAGAAGTCTTGTAAAAGTCGACATGCAGTCTGACACTGACTTCTACGATATCTGTAAATACGACGTGAGCCATACTTTGTTCCAGTCTGAAGAGATGGAAACTCCCCCGTTGTCTTATTTCAGGTCCTGCTTGTCCAAGTCTGTTAGAAGGAAGTGGGTGTATGCGTGTGTGTGAGAGGGGGGGAGGGTGTAGTGTGGTATGGGCTGCATCCGGTAGCCAATCGTATGCTTCCTCAGAGGAAGCAGGAAGTAAGACGGCCGACCAATCAGAGGCTTCGCCGCCACCTTCAGGAAACCTCAGCTAGAGTGTCAGTGGGATCCAGTTCACCTTCAGACTTCCTAACTGACACAGCTGAGTCGTCTCTGAGCTTCTCTCTGCTTTCCCGTCACGTTTCCAGCCTCCATAAACCCGTTCATTCATCATCAGCATTCCAGCCCTCTGGATTTGGCTCTATCCGCTCATCCTTGTCCTCTGTCGGGCGGTTTTGGAAGTATGGTTCTTCACCTTCCTGTGAGAATCCAGTCATGTCCGCCGCCGTGTCCGCTCCTTCTCTGAAGAAGAAGAAGTCTTTTGCTCGGAGCTCCAAGCCGAGTTCCAGGATGTGTGTTTGGGAAGAGAGGGAATTCCTGTAAGTGTGAACTCTTGGCATGCTGCTCCTCACAGCTTTCCTTTATTGTCAAGTTCTCTTCTTTTTGGAGAACATTTAACTTTTTCCTTTGGTTCTTTGGCGTACAGATCAGTTCTATGACTTTAATGTCTGATGTTGAATATCTAGAACCTGTTGGTTTCATCTGCTGGTCTGGATCTTCGAAGAGAAACTCTGATCAGCTCGTTGTTCAAAGGAAATTATGCCTTTTTTTTCCTTTAGTTGGAAAACCCAGAACAGGCGCGCCTATTTCTGTGCATTACCGTTAGGATTGGGATAAAAACCTCATCGATCTGCAGCTGAAGATCAGAGGAGAGAATGACATTTTGCTCTGACATTAGAGGCTCAACCTGACGCAAGACGAGGTCGACTTATTGTGGGTCACAAACTGTTTTAGGATGTGCAAAAAGTAAGTCAGCAAGTTTCTTTAGAATAATGTTGATGTTTAACAGCTCAAAACCAGGAAAATATGGGAAGTCGGTGAGTTTTTTCATGTTTTTGAGGTAAAGTTTTCAGTTTTTAGACAGCGTTCAATGGAATTAAATGATTAGGTTCTGATCCAGTGAAGGTTTGCAAAGTAAAAACATGTGCAAACAGGATAATATGGCAAAGCTGATCTACTAACCAGGACAGCAGGGGATAAAATTTAGCATCTTCATGCATTATTTTAGGTTGCATGAAGGAGCTGAGGCGGCTGTTTTGGTGTCACAGACGTCGCTCTACTTGTGGTCAGTTAGGTCAGCGTCACACGTGTCGTTAGACATGCAAACTTTTAGCAGATCAGGCCTGAATGTTTTAGAGAACAGTGTGGTATGAGAGGATGGAATCTAAACACGTATCCAACACGTCCACTCTGTGGTTGAACAGATGCTGTAATGGAGGGAAACATTGTGAAAATAGGAAGTATTATGGTAGGGGCTGTTTCCTTTTGGTGCTAGTAGCTTAATATTTGATGGCTGTATCCTTCAATTCAAACAGACTTTATATTTTATATCTATTTTATATCCCTTAAAAGGGAGTTTTTCCTCTCCACTGTAAGCTACAAGCATGCTTAGTGTGAGGGATTGCTGTAGAGTCAATGCGAGTCGATGCAATCAGCTGGTTTTCCTCAGATAGAAAACTTTGTATCAATTTGACTGGATGATCTGGTTGAACTGTAAAGTGCCTTAAGATGACATGATGTGAATTGGAGCTATAGAAATAAACTGAATAGAATTGAATTGTCAGTAGAAATATCCTCCATTCTGTAAAAAACTTTTCTTCGCTTTGATAAACCATTGAAGCTATGATCCAGATGTACAAAAAAAATCTTTTTCAACTTGAATAAACATGTTTGCCAGCGAACTGGTAACCGAATATCTGATCAATGATCAACTAATAGGTTTATTTAGAGGCAAAAATCCAAACAAGTCAATTAAGCAATGATTTAATTAGTGAATTACTTTTTGTATATTATATTAAGGTAGTTTAATATCTTTTTTTGTACAAAACTAAATGGATACAAATCTGACGTCTTGTGCATGCATATTGACTATAGGTATGCTGGTCTGACAGAACAGTGGTTGTCGATTCAGATTTCAGGAATTTGATTCAATCCCAAATTGGATTTCTGTTTTTAAAAACATTGTTTTCTGCTGTTACCTGAATTATACGGCTGTGTAATTATGCAACATATTAATACTGGCTTTGTATGGACATTCAATTAATAAAGTAATGGTAGCTACTATAAGGAAAGTGGAAACGCATTTTAGACAAATCCGACTTTGTTTCTCTGACATGATCTTAAGGAAAAATATAGATAAAATATATATAAAATATGTAGAATTGTTTCAAAAACAGATAAATTTTTTTAACAGAGCCCTGATACAGATTATTTAATCAACATAATCTTTTTTTTTAAGCTGAAATGCAGTTCAATCAAATTTAAATCAGGATAAAAATGGCTCCCTGATTATAATTGATTACAGCATTAAACTTTGTTTCTTTCACCCCAAAACAAAACAAAACCTTCATCTAAAAGATTAATAAATAAACTGTTAACCCCCTTCCTCTTTGCAGCAAAAAGTGATAAATGCATCCAACCAGAAAAGTTATGCAACAAAAATTTCAAAACTATAAAGATAATTCACTTTAGGACTTTAAGGGGAAAACATTTAGTCATTATAACCTCGAAATATAACCCTTAAAAAAGATTTAGAATCAAAAACAGGTTGCATTCTGAAAGCAAACAGCGTTAACTCGGTTTTATTTGTTTTATTTGCTATTATTTTAGCTTATTGTGTGACATATAGAACATGACCACATTCTGCAGAACAATGTTGCAGATATTCCGTATAATTTGCTGTAAACTGCAGGAGCGGCGCTTTAAAACAGAGGCTGTATGGAAGGAATTTAATTTAAAACTAAAAATCTGAATCTAAAGTAAAACAATTTCAATTTTAGACGAGCTTCACCGTCGAGTCAGGACAGTTTCTCCCGGTTGGTGGTCGTCTTCATTAAGAAGACTGAGCCATACTTTCCAGTGGAGACGCTAAAGCCTCCCAGTTGCTTCCATCCATTGGTTGTTGCCATGGTAATTCCTCTCTCTGGTTTTCTTCAGCGTTTACAGGAAGCGTGCTCTAATTTTCGACCCCTGTTTCGGTGGTGCTTTGCAGACTCTCTCTTCCTGCCTCAGAGTCTCTTTAAACGTCTCTAAACTTCTCCCCCCACGTCGTCATATCAGCCTTACATCTCTATAGAAACTGCTTCTTTCTGGTTAACGACGCCTGAGCAGCGGCGGTGTCAGTCACTCTGTCCCCGCTGACATTGATGGACTTCCTGTTGAGCCGGGCGGCCATATTTGGACACAGGAAGAGGTGATGCGCAGCGGCCCACAGGTACTAATAGGGGCCGTTTACTATTTCAGCTCCAGTGAAAAAGTTAAGTTTCTCTTTCTGTTCTGCTTTTGCGTTGTTCTTCATTTGCAGCAAAACGAGGAATTATTCAGCGTCGGTCAACTGACCTCGACTGTAATCTCTCATAAACAGACTCTACTTGTTCCATACAGTCATAAAAACACTGATTACATAATAAAACCCATATCTGTTAAAGACGACGACCATGTCTAACTTCTCTGAGACTAATATATCAAATGCATTTCATTTAAAGGCTAAAAAAAAAAAAGTTTTCTCAAATAAAAACGAATTGTGACTCATTACCAAACCATAAATCACATTTTTGTTCCAAATTTAGGCTTAAATGAAATACAAACAAACACATTTCCTCTATTTTTTTCCTTTTTCCAACTGAAATGTTTCTGATCAACAAACAATTTTAATATCAGACTAAAAGGAACCTTTATTATTTTAATTACCTGGAATAAATTATTTATAAAGAGAAAAAAAGCATTAAACCTTTATAGAGCAACTTAGCTTTTTGATCACTTGCATCCCCCCTTACAAATGAGTCCCAACCCAGTCCCTCAGTGACATCTAGAAGCAAAAAGATCTATATCCAGCCATTCAGCAAATATCCTGCTACATGGCTAATGCACATCTGATTTTTGGCATTTGACCAATTAGATGGTCCAATAAGTTGGAAAAAATAACAATTAAAGAAAAAAGTTAAAAAGCTAATTGAAATCCAAACCAATCCATCCTTGATAGAAGAGGATTAGGGCCACTGAAAAAAGTTAATTTATTTTTTTTTTTAATTATATTTCAGTATAGTATGGGGAAAAAGTCAGGAATTCTGAAGTTAAAGTCAGAATCTGATGTGTTAAACTGAAATAAAATTTTAAAAATCAGTTTACTTTTTTTCAGTAAGCCTAATCCTCTTTCATACAATCCACTTTTATTTATATAGCCACGATTTAAATAAACACAAGTTTTCCAAAGTGCTGCACAAAAAGAGAGTAATAACTAAATAAATAAAAATAAATAAAATAAAATAAAAGCCCTGCCTCCACACAGGATAAAAATATGCATGTGTTTACATAAAATGTTTAAAAGTAAAGTTAAAAGTTAATAATCCTAGTTAACTATTATATTTATGTTTCTAAACTAAAAATAATTAGTGCCAGTATCAGCATTAATGCCTCTAAGGTTATGTTGGACCAAAAAAAAAATGTGTTTTCATGAATTTCTTATAGAAGCACTTTAGTTATTTTTCTTAATATATATTGAGACGCGTTGACATAAATTTATGCTATAAAATTATCCATATCTTATGTGAATGTTACAAAGGTAATATTTTCTTGTCCCCGATTCCAAGCCAACACTATTGGCTTGAAATTTAGATTTTTAAGGTATTTCACTGAATGCCCTTTGAAGGGTTAACTAGGTTGAGAGAAATAAGAAAAGAACCCGTCTGGCAACATGAAGTCTACGTAATGGCAGGATTAGGGCCACTGGAAAAAAAAAAAGTTAACTGATTTTTTTAAATTTAATTTCAGTTTAACATGGGAAAAAAGTCAGAATTCTGACTTTTTTCTCAGAAGTCTGACTTTAATCTCAAAATCTGACTTTAATCTCAGAATTCTGACTTTTTTCTTCAAGAATTCTGACTTTCTCCAAATTCTGACTTTAATCTCAAATTCTGACTTTAATCTCAAATTCTGACTTTAATCTCCAGAATTCTGACTTTTTCTCAGAATTCTAACTTTAATCTGAAATTCTGACTTTAAATCTCAAATTCTGACTTTTAATCTCAGAATTCTGACTTCATCTCAAATTCTGACTTTAATCTCAGGAATTCTGACTTTTCCTCAGAATTCTGACTTTAATCTCAGAATTCTGACTTTTATCTCAGAATTCTGACTTTTTCTCAGAATTCTGACTTTAATCTCAGAATTCTGACTTTTTTCTCAGAATCTGAATTTTTTCCCTCAGAATTCTGACTTTAATCTCCAAATTCTGACACTCTTTGAATTCTGACTTTTAATCTAAATTCCTGACTATAATCTCAATTCTGACTTTAATCTCAGAATTCTGACCTTCTCAGGAGAATTCTGACTTTAATCTCAGAATTCTGACTTTTCTCTCCAGAATTCTGACTTTAATCTCAGAATTCTGACTTTAATCAGAATTTTCTGACTTTTTTCTTCTGACTTTTTTCTCAGAATTCACGGCTTTAATCTCCAGAGAATTCTGACTTTTTTTCGCTCAGAATTCA
Source organism: Cyprinodon brontotheroides (assembly GCA_018398635.1). Lineage (NCBI taxonomy): Eukaryota > Metazoa > Chordata > Actinopteri > Cyprinodontiformes > Cyprinodontidae > Cyprinodon > Cyprinodon brontotheroides. The sequence goes on from JAGKQL010000057.1 coordinate 30,926,749, forward strand.
CGACTTTAATCTCAGAATTCTGACTTTTTTATGCAAATTCTGGCTTTATCAGAATTCTGACTTTAATCTCAGAATTCTGACTGAATCTGGCTCAATAAAAAAGTCAGAATTCTGAAAAAAATCAGAATTCTGACTTTTTCCCATACTACAACTTAAATAAAATTAAACAGTCAGTTAACTTTTGCTTTTTTTTTCAATAGCCCTAATCCTCTTTCATATGAAGTCGGCTTAACATCTGAAAACAAAGGTGACATCTATGAGTCAGCAGGACGACACAAAGCCAGGTTTTCTTATAGTGGATTCATATTTTTAAAACATAAACGTTTCTTACCTGCAGCTCTGCTTATAAAATGGCGTCGCCTGCTAAGGGGTGCACAATCCCCCCCCTCCCCCCATGTGTCGGTTAAACGCCTCTGCTCTGAGCTCATATTCTAAATTCATAAACTACTGTAAGGAAATAATCGTATCATGTAATATTGGGTCATTATGCTACATCTGAGGTCACCATCTGTCACGTTTCACAAGAGCAGGCTTGCAAAACAGTGCTGAGAATCAGAACAAATAAAAAATGAGGTGTTGCAGAAAACTTTCTGCTACTGTGATCAGCAGCAGCTCTTAGTTCTGCTTATGTTTGAAAGTAAAACCATAAACTCGCATGCAGTTTATTTACTGTAAAAGTCTTATACTTTTTCATAGCAGAAGCAAAAACAATGTCCAAAAATAACCTTTATGGAATCATTTTAGGATTTAAGCTGTTGCCTAGTTTGGATTTGCCTTGGGCCGGCCCTGGATCCAGGACTAAACATGTGATTCATAAAAATAATGAAACCATTTTATGGCTGTTGGTGTTTTTATAATTCATGCAAATACTGAACTACAAAGGAAAAATAAACTGAAATGCAAAAGTACAAAAATGTTTGCAAACAGAAGAGAAATAAAACCAGGAAAGCATTAAGTTCTAATAAATTGGTAGAAAATGGAGGTGCAGATTTGAAAGGAAACTGAGCTGTTAGTACAACACCATCACTTTCTGATGTATTGTTTTTATGCCTCGTCTCCACCTGATGCGATGTAAAAAAAAAAAAAAATCTGTAGGTTAACCCAAACCATAACTTTCCTTTTCTTTTTTGCTCCATTCATGCGGGGCTGATCTCATTAAGATCCGCCGATTTCTGGTTGAATTAAACATTTTCTGAATGATGATCATACCTGTGAAACCACAGGAGCCATGACATGTTCTGATGCCGGTAGAAGCAGCAGGTGGTGCGCCGTGCAGCAGCGGGTTTCCAGCCAGCGGTCTGCGGTCCAATTTCCAACCTTTGGTGCAATTGCTGCATGTTTTCCTTTCATCTCTCTTCTGCCCATTTCCTGTCTACCTGCTGACACTGGTGCCTCTGGGTTTTACATATAAGTTAATAAATATTAAGATTTTTCTCAAATTTAAGGGTTAAGTTGTCAATATTGTTATACAATTTTTTTTATTTAGGATTTAATTCAATTTTTTTTTTTTGGCACTATCGAGCTTCCATAGAGAATGTTATCTACCCCTGTGTTATTGTTAATAGCAAGATGCAACCATGAGATAAATCATTTATGTAATATTTATACATCAAAGTATTTTTTTATTTTTTGCTGTTTGTTGATTTTGGCACTGACAGCTTTCCATAGTCCTATATGACGCTGAGGAGCTGAATCCTGCTTCAGTGTCATTCTTTTCATCAGGAGGCCATTAACAGAAGCCCACCTGCGTGTGAATGTTCACGCGCTCCCACCTGCACGCTGACATCACTGACAGAGAATTGTTGTGGTCGCAGGACGGGGAACAGGAAATGTGCTGCGGGTTTTTAAGGCGTCTCTTAATGACTGTGTCTGCTTCCTGGACCGGACGGCCCTGTCGCAGCTGGGGCGGCGGTTAACCTCTGACCTTTATTGCAGGCAGAATGGGGGGCTTCATGATTATGTTTGAGTTTGTAGCACGCTTTGACTCAGAGCTCTGGTGAGCCACAATCCGTTTTCTGTAACAAACACCTGACAGCTGCTGGAAATCTTTGCAGCGCGACTGCAGAGGTTTGCTCCGTCTTTGACACACATTCATGGAAATTTAAAACGTTTTTATGTTCATTGCTCTGATTCAGAAAAAATGTTGCTCTGCTAATTAGAGCAGAACCACAACCTGTTTAACAGAAATCACCTGTGGTCCTAATGTCCTGCTTCCTCTTCATGAAGCACTGATGACATCATCAGTTGGCCTTAAAGGCCCCCAGAGGAAAATGGGCTGGAGCCATTTTTTCTGTCCTGTTTTTACAGATCCTCTTAAAAATATCCTACTAATTTTGTCGAGCATCAGCTTGGATTAATTATTCCAGGTGGATTTTAAAGCTTTTACTTTCAGGAGAGTAGAGGGACATTTTTAGTTTGGACATTTTTCCCTGCTAAGATCTGATCATTGCTCAGATAGGGGAAAAGAAAAATATATATATTTTTACTGCATCAAAACTCTAAATTCCCACCAACTGTAAACGCATCAATTGACAGGATGCAGGTTGAAGCACCTTTGGATTAAAATCAGATTAGGTAAGAATGATATGCTTTCATGGACAAATGATAATTATTACTGGCTTGGTAGTAAAGTAAAGTAATTAGATCCTGAATTTTTTGTTAGAATATTCTTTTTTCTTTTTATTTAAACTATTAAAAAACAAAACAAAGTTAAGACAGAAACTGAAGTCCTGTGTTGTTGGGTTATTTTTTTGTGCCATAAATAAAACGTTTGTGTTTTTTGAACCCCAGTGGGCCTCAGCAGATGGCCGCTCACACTGAGCCTGGTTCTGCTGGAGGTCTCTTCCTGTTCAAAGGGAGTTTTTCCTCTCCACTGTCGCTACAAGCATGCTTAGTGTGAGGGATTGCTGAAGAGAGTCAATGAGTCGATGCAATCAGCTGGTTTTCCTTAGATAGAAAACTTTGAATCAATCTTGACTGGATGATCTGGTGAACTGGAAAGTGACCTGAGATGACATGATGTGAATTGGAGCTATAGAAATAAACTGAATAGAATTGAAAACGTTACAATTTGGATGTAAATTGGTCCTCTGGTCGTTGATTACTACTGGAGAGATCAGTGTGGGGATTTTACTCACATTTAAATGTAAATAAATCCTCACACAATTTAATTTAATCATTTGGTGTCCACTGTGGCGGCTCTTAAAATAACATAATTAGATACTATGCACTTAAAATAAGACGATGCAGTATCTTTTTTTTTAAATCTAAATTGTCTTTGTTGCTTTGGCAAAGTTTATCACTTACAACCTTAAATCAAGAAATTATGCACTTATTTTAAGAAAAAAATAGTTATTTAGAAAACAAAATTGCAGTATATTGTTTAACACATTAGATAGTCCTACAAAAAAAACAAGAATCCTCTCAATTCCAATTTGAATTGAATAGAATTTATGATCCTGTAGATTAAAATCCTCACTAACAAACACTTAATTCTAATGAACCTGACAGAAATGTCAAATTTTGAGGAAAAACTGTGTTTTTATTAAATAATCAGCTTCATATCAATAAATTTGTGGCACATTTATGTGTTACGTGTCTAATAGTGAAAATCGACCCAAAGAGGAAATGGTAAGAAGACTGAGATTGCTGCCTCTCTGATTGGATGTTTTATTACAGGAACATTTGATGAACCCGTACAGGAGTCTGTTTTAATAATTAATCCTCAGTACACTGGAAAAAACGATCTAGAAATAACAAAACATTTCTTAAATTAAGTGTATTTACCCTTAATTTGAATAGGTAACTGAGATGGTTTGCCAATATAATGAGTATTTTTACTCTCAAAATAAGATAATTAGATAATGTGCACTTTAAATAAAACAAAGCAATTGAGTTTTCTTATTTTAAGTGTAAATTGGTAAGATGTCTCTTTAATCTCCTCAATCCAAGAACAAATACACTTATTTTAAGAAAAAATGACTTATCTAGATAAGGCAAACAGAAAATTGTGATAAATACTGACTTAAAAAAAAAAAACACGCTTTATTTTAGATAATCCAAGAACTAAAGAAGTTTTAGTTCTTCATCGATATAGTTAATCTCTGCTGTTAACAGGCGAGTTTAGGGTAAAAAACAAACCGAAAAACAACCTGAGTGGGACTGAACCCAACAGAACCAGAAGGAGGAAATGTTCTGTTGCTGCTCTGATTGGAGGTTTCTCGCATCCTCAATTACACAAAAACAGCATCTATGCCCTGAAGCTCTAAAATCCATGCTGAAGCTGTTTGGTTAAGCCCATAAAAGCTGCACAGGACTTTAACTGACCTCAACCTCCGCCGAGTCTTTCTCTTTCAATATCATTTAGATCTCAGGCAGGTGTGGAAGCTTTCTCCACAATAAAAGGCTTTTATTCCTCCTAATCCAGATTAACAACCGTATGATCACATGTTAAACACTCTTAGGTGGATTTAAGATTTGACTATGAGTATCGATACTTTTACTTAACTACTATTGATGAGTACTTGGTCCATCTCTGCCTAAATTAGTCGCCAAACGCTCAGTATTTCTAAAACAAGTTAATTCATCTCCACATTCCGGTTTCTTCTGTTTACATCTGGTTCTATTCTCTTTTGGATACCTCTGATCTGTATGACATGTTTTATTTCTTAAAGTCAAACTTTATGTTTTGAAATGCATATAACCAGGCAGAGTAATTGATATTAAATGTTAAGCTGTTTTCTTTTGGTCGGGTAATTAGCCAATCCCACGCCAGATTCCTCTCTGCGTCTGGAGGTCATTTAATCTGATAAATCCTCCACATCCCTGCAGCTGCTGCTTCACCTCATGTCTGTCTCAGGTGAGCAGATGACATCAGGCGTGTAAATAAGCTGAAGTTCATCCCAGACTCGACACGTTTTTCCTGAAAGGAAAACATGTTCCCATCGGTCTGGTATGCGAGCTGCTGCTGTGCTTCCCTTCCTGTGAGACGGACGTTCTCTGATCTTTATCTTCTACTAAGATAGTAGAAAAAAAAAACAGAGATGAAAAGTGTTCTGAAAAAAAAAAAGTGCTTCTTTTGCAAAGAAATGAATTTAAATCTAGTGGAGCGATTTATGACATGTAGGAGCTGCTGGGATTTCCAATAATCCAGAGGGATTATATTTTAAGCATGACTCATGTTGATTATTTCATAAGTCATTAGCTCATTCAATATGAGTCATATGTTTAATTTTAGATCTAAGAGCTTTACTTTTTTTTTCTAAAATAAAACTTTGTTTTAATGAAAATGCAGCAGCTTAAAAACTAATCTATGAATATTTTCTTTTATTTAATCTTATTCTTATTTGATGTTCACTGTAACGCAGGTAAAGGTATTTATTTTTATAATCAAAAAGCATTATGAGACTGATGTTCTGATTTGGAATGCAATATTTTTTTTTATGTAATCAGTTTTTAGTTGGATGATGAGGTTTTTACTCAACCTGATGTCTTCTGTATTTTCAATAACTTCCTGTAAAAACCATCCAAATGCTGATTGCAGCGTCATGATGGCATCAGGCTCTGCCTGCAGAGGACGTCCGGATATCCTTCCATGGCTGATGAGCCGTTCAGACAAAGATTAGGTTTAGTGACGGAGGTCTGGCCTGAGTCTCTCCTCATGCGTTGTTTCGTTATTAGCCGCTGCAGCCACGACAACTAAGATGATAACATCTGGATTTCCTCTTCCGATCAGAATAAAACTCAGCAAAAGTCACAGAAATGGTGCAAGACTCCCGCTTGCTAATTTACTGTCATCATGAAGGTTGTTTTTAGTTCATCAGGGATATTTTTACACTCTGCCTCTTTCCTCAGAACACTTTTTAATCACTCCTCACTTTTTCTAACAATTCATTTCTGTGCAGTTGCGTTTTGTATATATATATATATATATATATAATATGTTCTTAAACGGTAGTGCTAGCTTAATGGTAACTTTGCTAGCCAGAGGTTAACTGGTGCATTCTGTCTAAGCTGACTAAGTGAAGTAGCAGGGAGATTTGTAAAAGTCATACTGGTAAAGAAACGAAACAAATGAAACCAAAACTAAACCTATAGTTTGATCCACAGAAGCTTAATAGTCAAAGCAAGGCAAGGCAAGGCAAGAGCAAATTTATTTGTATAGCACAATTCAGTACAAAAGACAATGCAAAGTGCTTTACATGATTAGAATACAGGAAAATAAAAAACTAAATCAAAAGCAAGTAGAAGGAAGGAAAAAAAATGCAGAAACAAGAACGAGTAAAAGCAGTTGGACTAAAAAAATGAACTAATGATGTTTTTAGTTGAACTGTTTAACTAACAGTGGAAGGCAATCCTAAACAAATGTGTTTTTAGTCTTGATTTAAAAGGAACTCAGGCTTCACTTTTACAGTTTCCTGGAAGTTTGTTCCAGATAAGGTGGAACATAGGAACTAAATGCTGCTTCTCCATGTTTAGTTCTGGTTCTAGGTATACCTGAGTGGTCTGGAGGGTCGATACACTGATAGCAAGTCTGCCTAAATATTCTCTAAGGTTTTGTCCCAGAGAATGCCTAAAAAAGTGAAAGTTTTTTTTTAAACCACCTATAATCTCTGATGGAGGGAATTTTCTCAATCTTTCCAGATCCTTTAGTTTCAGACATCAGACAGAAGAACACACCCGTTTCCGCCTGAGCTCTTGATTCGGTTGATAGACTGGAAACTGCATATAAACACATTTGAAGATTGCAGACTTCATTAAGGGTGTTTATACTCTCCCAACCCACACACACATAAACAAGCACAAACCATTTTCTCTGAAAGCTGAACTCCAGTGAAAGGACTCAGGATGTCCTATCTGAACTCCATCTGCGTTTATTCCCGCCTCACTGTAGGCTGCTATCTCAGTCAGACGGTGCTTATGTAAGAAGGGGGAATGCAGGAGATAAAGATCAACCAAAAAGTCAGAAGTAGAGCGAGGGAGCCGATGGGAGGGCATAAAAAGACGGTTTGGTTGAAGAAAGCCGGACTTCAGATGGAGAGTAGGACCTGGATCAAATCAGATGCACCTTCAAACGCTGGCAGGAAAGAGTCCAGCAGGAGCGCCGTGTCTGTCATGGGCCTACTGCCGACCTTAGCCTCCACAGTTTTATCTTCGACAGTCAGCATGCTGAGAGAAAATGCTGCTATTAAGAGCATAAACAAACGGCTCAGCAGGAGGTAGGAAACACCGGAAGAAGACTCAGAAAAACTCGAGGAAAACCAGGGAGGACTCTTCTGGGATCTTTATCCGCATTTACCGCTCAGCTTTCCATTTGTTGGGGCTTCCTAAACCATAACAGGATTGTCTGGGAAACTTAAGCCGGGCGTACACTGTATGATTTATGGTCGTTTTTGGGCCGATTTTCCAGTCATGCGAGAAATTTTTTCGATCCGGCCGAAGTTTCCGCCTCGATCGCAAGGCCCTACATCACAAAGTATCCAGGGGGTATCGAGGGGCGATCAGCCTCTCACCAACATCTCCCAATCAGGAATCGTAAAGTCGTGAAATGTCTGAAATGTGTGAAATTCAGTCGGCCGTCGTGAGGGTGTCGTGGGAAATCCTGGCGTTGAAGCAGAGCTACGACCCAATTTACCAGAACCTCCAGCACTGCGTATGTGCAGACAAGGGAGTCCTTCTTCTTCCTAATGGAAGAGTCCAGCCAGCGCCATTTCTCTGCACTGAGTCCGACGTGGTTTTTAGACGTACAGTGTGAGCAGGTAGATCCTATCAGAGCGATATATCGTGAGTTGTTAACTTTTAAACTGTTTAAACCCTCGCTTGGTTATGTCGCATTTACAGTTATAGCTGTAGCCGCGTGCAACGACTGAAAATATTGCAAAAAGTGTACGCCCGGTTTTATCAGACAGGAAAATGGCTGACTATAACTCTGCTCAGGATTCATCAATGTGGATTTTGTTCCCATTTTCATGTATTCCCTCTGTTTTTTTTTTCCCACAGAACCATGTCGTTTGCAGAGATGTACTGGCCGGTGCCGATGCGCGCCATCGGCGCTCAGAATCTCCTTACAATGCCAGGAGGGGTTTCCACCGCAGGGTACCTCCACAAGAAGGGAGGTAGTCAATTTAGTCTCATGAAATGTAAGTAGAAACATGATCTTTTATCCTAAATGTCTAAATTCAGCTTCCATCTTTAAGGTTAAACCAATAGAAACATTCCTAATACACATGGCTCTCTGCAGGGCCATTGAGGTACATCATCATCCACAAGGGTTGCGTGTACTACTTCAAAAGCAGCACCTCTGCTTCGCCACAGGGGGCGTTCTCTCTCAATGGCTACAACAGGTCAGTAAAAATTCCTCGCAGTCTAGATCCACCTCCTGGTGATGTTTCAGCCAAGCGTACTAATGGTAGCATCGCTTTTAATGATCAGACATTAACACCAAACCACCTTAATTAGACTCCTTGAAAGGAGATGAACAAGATAAAATCTGGTCAATACCTGTTTCTCAAAAAAGGTCAAAAACAATCCTCTGCACTTTCTTTTCCCAAGTTTGAAGACATTTCGCTTCCCGTCCAGGAAGCTTTTTCAATTCAAAATGTCAGAAATAGTGTTGAGTTCCAGGCTTTGTACCAAGGGCCGTGTGGCGGCAGGTTTTTTTCCAACCAAGCAATAGCATCAGACTCCAGTCGTCTCATCAAGTCATCACTTTCAGATTGGACTCATTTGATGAGATGACTGGAGTCTGGTGCTATTGCTTGGTTGGAAAAAAAACCTGCCACCACACGTCCCTTTCTAGAACCACTTTGACACCCCTGATTTATCCAGTAACCCAACAAAGCCTTGTTTTTGCTTAGAAAACATGCAAATAGAAGCGGATGAACGGATCCCACCCCTTTGGAATGAGGATCTTTTGGCTTCTTTCGGTTAGCCTGCACAATGCCCCATACCTGTCTATGCACCTCTGAAAAGGGGTTGTTAAAGGGAATTGTTGGCACTGGCTGAATAGGGGAGTGTCATGATGTGTTTTAGAGGTCTGACCCAAAATGCAGAGAACCACTCAGAGAGCAAGAGCAAAGGTTTAACAGGTTTATTGAGGTAAGGGTGGAAGGGTGGTAAGATCTGGAACTCAGGGAGCTGTTGTACAGGACCTAGGAAGTCTAGAGGGGATATCAAAAACGGTTTGTTCAGGGACAGTGGGAATCTTGAATGCCGTAAGGGGAAAATACTAGTGAGGGACTCTTCTCTCACTTTGCATCCAGTCTGTGTGGGTTGATCCAGAGAAGAGGGGACGTGTTGAAGAGTGGACAAGTGGACATTCTTTTGGATCCGGAGGAGAAAAGGAGGCGGACTGTCACTTAGATTTCCAGGAGAACTTCGGAACGGTACATGTGGAGATTTATCCCCTGCTCAGTGTGAAGCTCAAACAATCCTTTCAGGGGAAGAAGGCTCAAACAAACATCCCAGTTTGCATCCCAGTTTGCATCCCCTGCTAAATGTGAAGCTCAAACGATCCTTCCAGGGGGAGAAGGCCCAACTTCCAGTTTGCAGGGTGACTTCCTGCCGAGGGACAATGACAAAAAAACAAGGTTAAAGCTCAGAGAGACAAAGACTCAGGTTAGACTCAGCTAATCTAAAGCATGGCTAGAGTACCCAAAACTGGCAAACACTCTGGCAGCAAGGTAGGTAGTGACAGTCCACTGCTTAAGTACTCCACCAGATAATGATCCAAAAGAGCCGCAGGTGTGTATGGAGGACCAACAAGGACAGGAAGCCACCACACAAACTGGAATCCTGACAGCGAGGGTCTTCTGTTCCCCTGTAAAGGGGTTGGGGCTGCGATGATAGCGGGAAGGATTAAACTCTCTATTGCTGCATTACAGGGTTTTGAGGCTGAAATCTGAGTCCACCCCTCTGTTTAAGGTTGTTTTTCTTTCATAACATAGATGGCTTCCTTCACGCCCCCTGTCAAACATTCTGGTCCTCAAAAGAATGTCCTATGTCCGTAAGGTGTAGATGGCCAGCAGAGTCTTGTCCATCGCTCTGCTGTGTTGGGCCATGTCGTCTGTGGAGAGGTTGTTTGGTTTCTGGAGAAACCAAGAACATTGACCTGAATCTTCAACCGCTTACAATACCCGTTTATGAGCATGCTCCTACTTCTTCCGTGCTTTACCCTTACGTTAGTTCCAGTGTGTTCTGCTTGCTAGTTTTAACGGGATATGTGTTGATCCTAATCAGAGCTTTCTCTGATCGTGACTCCTACATCGTTTTATTTCTACAGAGTAATGAGAGCAGCGGAGGAGACGACGTCCAGCAACGTTTTTCCATTTAAAATTGTCCACTTCAGTAAGAAGCACAGAACGTGGTACTTTTCTGCCGCCAGTGAGGACGAGCGAAGGGTGAGAACCGATCGCGGGGTCTTTACTGGCTCAAATTGTCTATACCTTTTGCAAGGAGAGTTTTTGGGAACATTTTTTGCTTGTGTTTTCCAGAAATGGATGCGATACCTGCGAAGGGAAATCGATCATTACAATGACAGAAAAGATGCAAATATCTCAAGGTAACCTCAGAAAAAGAAACCTTTGTCAAACTTAATGCTTATAAGTGTGACATGTGAGATGCTTTGCATACCTACGGCCACTAGACAAGCAGCCAACAACCTTTTACACCCACAAGGACATTTTTAGATCTCTAAATAATCTATTCACGTTTTCTTGCACTGCTAAAAGAAACCAGAGTACCTAGAATAAACTCACCCAGCAAGCATTAAAGCTATAAATAAGTCAGACTAGATTTTATATATATATATGTTATATGTGAACAAAGTGACCTAAATAACATTTACCGTAATTGTTAATTTATTACATTTGCTGCGCCTTAAGTCTGTTTTATTTTTTTTTACGTTCCCCAATTAGTTGTAATTCTAGGGTTAGCTTCTTGCTAATTGACAGGCATGAAACATTACAACAGTCATTTTGAATTTTGTTTAATATTAGATTTAATTAACATTTAGGCATTGTAGCATTATTGTAATGATTATAGAAAGTAGCCTCTGACTTATCAATGGTAAATCCATTAGCAATAATAAGGACGCCATCTTGTTAACGCCATCTTAGGCAAGCGTATGTCTGTTGTGGAGCTTTCAGGCTCTAGATTTTTTTTTTTCTTTAGCATAATTGATGTAGTTAATATTTAATTATGTTAAAAATGACAGAATCATTGGTAAAATATGTTTTCTTTTATTATACCCCCTTTCAGCTATTGGGGTCAGTTGCGGTTCTAGACCAAATGTACCAGGGGGCAAGGAGGGGGCCATTAGCGCCCAAATATATTAAGAGAGCTGCATGATGGAAATTTCTTTTCAATTAGGTTAAATTAAAATTCTATGTCTCATTAGGTCAATATGCATTCAGAATTTAGGAATTTTACATATTTTTGACTTAATTTAAGTTAAAATGACCGTTTCTATAAAATTTGAATTAGAACTGTAGAAAAACTGAAATTCAGCTGCAAAAAATTTAGGATTTTCTTGTTGTTTTGTAAAAAAAACATTGGGATCCCATCTCAAAACTGCTAAAGCTATCACCTTAGTGTTTTTAAATAATTATTAAAACATAATTTGTAAAGAAAAAACATGAAATAGATCCAAAGGACCTATCAGTAACCATGTCTTGTTCCAGCGTAGATCATCGTTACAATTTCTTTGAGTGTTATGTCTTCAGTACAGGAGCCATAACATAATCTACAGGGGCACTGGCCCCAGCTGGCCCTTGTCTAGAACCGCCCTTGATTGGGGTTGAGATTCTGATTCATTCTAAAGCCTGGCATACACTTTGCGATATTTTCAATCGTTTCACGCAGCTACAGCTCAAACTGTAGGACGAAACCGCAGGGTTAACGCTCTGATGCGATCTAGCTGCTCACAATGTACGTCTAAAAACCACGCGTGGGACTCAGAGAGATGGCGCTGATCGGACTCAACAATCTGGAAGAAGAAGAACTACCTTGTATTCACATACGCAGTGCTCAAGGTTCTGGTAAACGGGCTGTTAGCTCTGCTTCAACAGCAGGATTTGTCCACCTACGACGGCCGACTGAATTTCAAACACGTTTGATTTTCTCCCGACGCCACGATTCCTGATCGGGGAGGCAGTGGTGAGAGTCTGATCGCTGAAACTCTGGCCGATCGGAAAAATTCTCGCTACGACTGGAAAACCGGCCCGATAAATGCAAAAAAAATCGTACGGTGTTACAATGTTCGGGCTTAAACCAGTAAAGAAACAATGAATAATCTTCATTTTTATAATGGCCTGATTCACTGCAGTTAATACAGAATAGAGTCAGTTTGTAAACTCGCATGTCGCAGAGCCATTGCCTTTCCTTTCCATAAACGCACTCGTTCATGCTAGGTACCGTAGGGAAGGACGACTTCTTTTAATGGAATTCTAGAAATGAGTTCTGTTTTTAATGAATGTTATTTCCCCTTGTTGATGCAGTGACTCGGACTCAGATGCAGACTTTTATGGCACTATAGAGAGACCCTTGGAAATCAAACACAGTGTTGAGGCTGCAGAAGGCGGTAAGGACTACGCTAAAACCTGCAGCAATACCGTCCCCTTTTACCCGCTTTGAAACTTAATCATTCACTCTTTTTCTGCACAGATTATGTTGTTGAAGACGATGATGAAGATGAGGAAGACTATGTGAAGCCTGACGACAATAACCCACCAACACCTCCAGGTAAAACAATATGTGCATTTAGCACCTTTAAGCTTTAGTCCTTCAAGTCTCTTACTTTCAAAGTCTAAATGCAGAATATCTCCCACTTTGCAGGTCGACCCACTGGACCACCCCCTTCCTACCCTCCTCCACCAGTTCCAGCGCAGCATTCCAGTCCAAACGCCCAAAAAGTGTTGCTTCCACCTCTCCCTGTTCAACACAGAGACCAAGGCAGCCCACTCCCCAAAAAGCCCTCCATTGCACACCAATGCCTCCAGAAAGAACCCAGCAAAGGCCCTGTCCCTCCTCTACCCTTTGCCCCTCACCTCCAGAAGGCCCCGTCTCCAACTCCCCCTACTCAGACCAGGACGACCTCCCTGGGAGGTACTGGACACGACAGGAGGGAGCACTCTGCTATGCAGATCAACCACCCAGCCACCCTGCCTATCTGTGAGCAGTTACACAAAAGGATGGTCCTGAACGGTCCAGTCCACAGCTCTCCGATCACTGCCAGCACCCAGTCACTGGGAAACCACTGTCTACGGAGCAAACCTAGCTTACCTTTTCCCCACACTGACGGCTTTTCTCTGTCAGTTTCTTCAAACCCCCCATCGATTCCTTCCAAGCCTCCAGTATCTCCGCTTCTAAAGTCCGGACCTCCCAACAAGCTCACAGTACCTAAACCCCCTCCCACAACGGCCAAGCCGCCGCTGCCGTCAGACAAGTCAAAGACTCCTTTTCAGTAAGTCACACTCACATTCTGACAGCTCAGCCCTTCCTGCAAAAACAATTACCCAGAAATCCCAAATCCTTCGTCATCGCCCGCGTTCCAGACCGCCTGCGCAAAACAAAACCTACAGTCTCTGCTGCTCCTCCCATCTTGCTCTGCTCCGAGCTTCCTCATGCGGGATATTATTATATTCATAGGAGCAAAACAAGTGGAAATGGCTGCTTAAAGGAATAGTACACCCAAAACATGATTAGCCTTCATTTTCTACTCACCCCCATGCTGAACAACACTCTGGAGTACTTTTTGATATCTCAAATGCATCTGGAGATCTGGGAGGCTTCTTGCTGTCTGCTGACATTCAAATAATGGAGGTTCTATGGCCCGAGGCAGAAAGGTCCATAAAAGTCCACAAAAAACGGTCAATATTCCTCCATACTGCTCGCCCAATGTATTCCAAGTGTCCTGAGTGGGTAGCGTCCAGAATTTACCTCGAAACGAGAGTCATTTAGCTCTTTAGAGCATAAACAGTAGTGTATAGGATTTCCTGAAAGCGTGTTCACGAGTCTACTGAAACCGCGGGCAGACCAAACCAGATGAAAGTGCGCATTCAGCTCGGCAAAGGGAACTCATGCTCTTCCTCAACACTGAAGTCCTCAGACATTTTTCTTTTCGTTGTTTCTTTTCTTTGCACAGGTAAACAGCACATTTCTTCTTCTACGCTTGCATTATCGGCAGAGCAGGCGCTGGAATGCGACTTTCATCTGGTTCGGCCCGCCGTTTCCGTGGACTCGTCAATGGAATTTGCTTTCAGGAAATCCTATACACTACTGTTTATGCCTCTAAAAACATTCTAAATGACTTCTTTTCGAGTAAATTCTTGATGCTACCCACTCAGGACACTTGAAATACATTGGACAGCAGTATGGAGGAATATTGACACGTTTTTGTGGACTTTATGGACCTTTCTGCCTCGGCGCCATAGACCTCCATTATTTGAATGTCAGCAGACAGCAAGAAGCCTCCCAGATCTCCATAGATGCATTTTTGAGATATCAAAAAGTACTCCAGAGTGTTGTCTTCAGCATGGGGGTGAGTAGAAAATGAAGGCTAATCATGTTTTGGGTGTACTATTCCTTTAATTTATTATGACATATTTTAAAAATCCCCAGCATATGTCAAGTTTCTGCCCAAATGTTTTCTTTTTGCTTTGGATTTTTGTAACAGGGATAATTAGGATCATAGGAAATTGGTTATTATGAACTATGTTTGTTCTTTACTTCAAAACTCAGCATCTCTTCATCCATGCCTGTGATGAGAAGTTTATTTTGAAGTTGTAGAGATGAGAAATCTGCTTCCTGGCATGTTAAGTAATTTCCCTCTGGGATTGTTAAAGTGTCTCTGATTCTGATTATGATTGAAGTACCGATAATTTGCGTCCGATCATTTAACGGTCTTAGTTTTGGGGAATATAGAAGCTCCAATTTATCATTACTATATTTAATTTCTCAACGTTCTTTTTCCTGTTTGTTGCGATTGCAATTGCTGATCTTGACTGGACCGGAGCAAAAAAAACTCTGCTCTGTATTTTGATGGTGAAGGACGGAGAAGACGTAGGTGGACGGTGCCACGAATGATTATAATATTGTGTTTCAGCCCCCCCTTCAGTGTCCACCATATTGGATCAGTCCATTTGCTGCACATGTTCAGAAAGGTCCAAACAGACAGCAGCAAACCATTTGAAAACAAACCATGCAAAGAGCAGTGTTGCCAACTTAGCGCTTTAGTCGCTATATTTAGCCACTTTTCAGACCCCTCTAGCACTTTGATTTCTAAAAAGCTCCTAGCACCAAATCTAGAGACTTTTTTCTGCTACTGGAGACTTTGGAGACAACATCTAAAAGCAGCGAACTCTGCTCTCCAGAGCGAGTAGATTGGTAACCCCGCCTCCTGCTCTCCTCTCTATCTTGTCTGCTGTCATGATTCATGCAGCTATTATTTCATCCAAATGAAAAATGGAGAACAGATAAGCAGATCATGGCTTGTCTACAGTGAAAAGAAGGACTGGGTTATTTACTTTGGCCTTTTGGAAACACAGGAAGGAGCAATCAGCTAAGTGAGCTTAGTGCTTGGAAAAAATCTTTCATTCCTTTAGAGACAGCATGAAAAGTCAGCTGAGTACAAAACATAGAGAGGAAAACAAGAAGAAAAGGGACAAGAAGAGAGGGACACAACCTAGAACAGATAATGGATGTCTATTCTATTAACATTTCTCTATCTGTTTAATGGGGCTATTTTATTTCCTAAATCCGCGCCTGTCTCTAACAAATGTTTTCTTGCCAGAAGGGCATCTCCAGAGGGGCAGAGCTTCCGTTCGCTGGGAGAAGAAGTCCCCGCTGATTACAGGAAGAAAACGAAGTCATCCAAACATGGACACGACTCTGATGACGACTATGAGAATGTAAGAGAGCCTGAAAATTAAAGCATAGCACAGTTCCTATCCTGGCTGAGCTCCTTCATCACAGAACATACACCTCTTGGTTTTGTGCTCGCTTTGTTTTATTTTTTTATTTCTGTTTCTGCCTGCTGAAGTTGAAGCCTTGTTTCTTTTTGCAGGTGCAGCTGCCAGAATCTGTTTTCATCGATACAACGGAAACCATGTTTGTGGAAAAGTATGTCTCTCTTTTAAGACTTTTAATGAACATCAGAGAACTAACTCCTGCTTTTCTAGGCCAACACTGCCCCCTAGTGGCATAAAAATCTAACATTTCTTGTCTTATTTCTGCCATTTTTTTAATCTTAGTCTTTGAACACTTTGGTTTTTACTCTTAATGGTCTTTCTGAAGCTTTTATCTATGCAGCATTTAGTCTTTAAAGGTCTCTTCTAATAAAACAAACCATCTGTTGATGTTTATGTCTTTAGGCTTTTCAAAGAATGCTGCGCTAATCCGCCGGACGGACTTTATTGCATCAGAAAATCTGGAACAAAAACTGCAAAGGTAAAAACTGAATAGAAATATTTTCTTTATTACATTAATTTCATGTATTTGCTCCCTTTATTAACTATGATAGTAAGGAAGTACTGTAGGAATTGTTATTTTGTAGGACCTTCTATTGTGTTAAACACTAAGGACAAAACATTATTAAATCTGTGGATAATGGTGTCGCTTCGTAGCAGAGATTTCGGTTGCCAAAGACTTTAAAATTGTGTGAGGATTTAGTTAAATATTAATGTGAATTAAATCCCCACACTGATCATCCAGTAGTGATCCCTGACCAGAGGACCAATTTACATCCAAATTTTAATGTTTTCAAAGTTACAATTTGCTTGTAGCGACAGTGGAGAGGAAAAACTCGCTTTGAACAGGAAGAAACCTCCAGCAGAACCAGGCTCAGTGTGGCGACCATCTGCTGAGGCCCACTGGGGTTCAAGGAGACAGAAGCAGACATAGAAAAAGAAGCATAGATACAAAGGCAACTGTCAACCAGCTCCATAGGGGCCCCGTCCAGGGAAACACACAGCCAGGCGGGACGGTGAGCTCGGCCAGCTCCCCATGTCAGAGGATGAAGAGAGCACATCAGTTAGTCACAGTCAGAGAAACAGGACTACACTGGAGAAACAGGGTAGCTCCAACATCTAGAAACAAAAGGTGTTGATGGCAGCAGCACAGCTGATATTTCTCTCCAGGATGGAGTCACAGCCAAACAGGAACTGGACCAGATGAAGCTACTATGAGAAAAAGCAGAGAGAGCAGAACGTTAGAGATTGAACTAACAGATTCTGCAGAGTGGGAGAATAGAATAGAATGAAGCAGAATAATGATGAAAAAGGGGTCCCTATGTCCTCCAGCAGTCTAAGCCTATAGCAGCAGAACTATAGAGATAGATCAGGATAACCTGAGCCACTCTAACTAGAAGCTTTATCAAAAAGGAAAGTTTTAAAGCCTAGCCTTAAAAGTAGACAGGGGTGTCTGCCTCACGGACTAAAACTGGTAGTTGGTTCCACAGGAGAGGAGCCTGACAACTAAAAGATCTGCCTCCCATTCTACTTTTAGAAATTCTAAGAATTTGTTAGTGAATAAAATCTTGTTTTATTGGGAATATATCATAAAGAAACAGCGTGACGAATTCTGTCCATTTGACTGTTTGGTTCCCTGAATATTGACACAAATCTAAGCTTGGATGTGAAACTATGTTGTAGAAATATAGATTATTTCATAAATCTCTATGTTAGGGATCCAAACTCAGGAGGTTAGGGTTAGAGTTCTTTATGCCATATATGTGGTATGAATGAATGAATGAATGAATGAATGAATGAATGAATGAATGAATGAATGAATGAATGAATGAATGGGACTTTATTTCAGATAATTTTTACAAACAAAAGTAAATGAATCAACCAAATACACACTAAAGAGACTAGTTAACATCAAACCAAACTCCAATTTTCCAAACTAACTAAACTCACCTGAACATAAATAGAAAAAACCGTTCAACAAATAAAGCTGTCGGTATAAACAGCCTGAGAAATGAAGTTGATTATTGGAAATTGTCTGAAAAGGGCTATGAAGAAGTAAAACCTATTTTCCATACCCCCCTCTCCCTCTAATTACAATTAAATTAAATTAAAGATAGTCTCATGTTTAATATCTTTTTATTATAATAATAATAAAGTTTATTTAAAGCTCCTTTTGAGAAACCCAAATAAACTGTACACCACAAAAAAAGCAGGTATAAATGTTTAAAAGGAGCAAATATAGCAGTGAAACAGAGTTTTAAGGACATAACCCAACATTTTATTCCTAACTTCTATGAAAAGATCAAAGTTTGCTTGAAATATCAAAAAGTGACACCAGTCGGCTCGACATGAAATAGATCTGATGTGTTTTTCAGGTGTTGGTGGTTTGGGACGTCGGTATAAATAAGGCCAGAAACTACAGACTGTTTGAAGAGGTAAGCCGACCCACCGGCGCCCCCTGCTGTATTAGAAACAGGGTGTTTTTATTAAAATGCTTGTTCTGTTGCTGGCTGACAGGAGGAAGGCGTATTCCTGGAGAGTGACCTGACCTTCCCAAACCTGGCGGCCCTGGTTGAACACTACTACAACCATCCTCTTCCTCACCACGGCTCGCTGTGCCTGCAGAAGCCTTACGCCAAGATCCTGAGCAGCTGAAACCAAAGCTGGCAGCCGGACACGCGCCTTTAAACCCATTTAAAACAAACTGTCTCAGCAGAGCACACAGTCATCCTGGAAAACAGAAAAAAAAAAACCAGATAGAAATCAGAAGTTTGGGACCAGTTTGACTCTGATGAAGCATTTTGTCCACAAGGTGGCGCCAAATACCAGCTGGAATCACCCCAGACTCCCACTTTCTGCATTTCAGCAAATTATATCAATATAGCGAACATTTTAACTATATTTATTTTATTTTTATTTTATTTTTTTTTACAGTTTTGTAGCTAGTTTCAAAAAATAGGCCTCATAAGCAAAAAACAAACTTCACTTCAAAAGCCTGACGAGCATAAATCTGGCTGCGCTCCTTAATGTCTTCAGTTTGGCCTGTTAACGAGTTAAAGGCCAAACTGCAGACCTTCATAAACTTCTTGGTTTTTGGACAGAAAACCTTAGAAGTGCTGCAAAGCGTCGCTCGGACCAATCAGGGACTGACTGAACCTTGGATGTCTATTTTTTGTGTTTTCTGTGTACATTAAAATGTCAATTTAGAATTTTTTTACATTCCGAAGTTTTATACTTTGCAGATTTTGTCCATATTTATATGTAAATATGTAAAGACATGACTGTAAATATGTAAATAAAAAAAAAGAAAGTTTTTACAGAAATATGCTGATAATGTAAACACAGTTGTATAAAAATTATTTTCAAAAAAATCTTATTTTTGTAATTTTTTCTGTAAATATGAAAACTTCTGCATCTGGGTGTGTTCATAGTGAGTCGGTAAAACGTCTAATTTTAGACGAGATTATTTCTATGTCTCCATTTAGTCTGAGCTTTTAATTTACCACAGGAATAGTTTTATACACGCAAGAAAAGATTGAACATTAATACAAGACGGCTCCATATCATGATAGTGCTTCCACCATGCCTCACACTAGGAACGGTAACATGATGATCAGTGTCTACCAAAGAAAAGCCTCCCACAGCATGACTCTGCCACCTCCTTGTCCCCCCATGGGGGCGCTCTCCAGATAAAGAGATTTGATTTGTTGATGCAAATTTATTACGAGGAAAAAACGTGTGAAAATCATGTTCAAAAAGGTAAAATTAGCTTCCTTTAAAAGATGAAGGCAGAGAGGAAAACTCAAAATTAAATTTAGGAAGACTCATTAGTTCAAAAGAATGAAAGTGGATTTAGGAAAAGTCCAATATATTAAAATGCACACCAGGGAATTTCCTACTTATTGCTTCTTTAAATAATTTTCCACACTGGAAAAATTATCTAGAATTAAGCAAAGATTTCTTAAATTGAGTGTATTTAACCTTATTTTGAGTAGGTAAATGAGATAGTTTGCCAATTGGATGAGTATTTTCACCCTTAGTATAAGATAATTAGATAATATGCACTTGAAATAAACCAATATATAATTATTTTTCTTTTCTTATCTCTAAATGTAAATTGTCTCATTCGATCTGCAAAATGTCTCACTTTCCTCCTCAATTCAAGAAAAAATGAAATTATTATAAGAAAAAATTACTTCTGCAGATTAAAAATGCTTGCAGTGCAGGTTAATATTCTAACCTGACTCACGCCAGATGGATTTGCTCGCATATCCATCTGGAAACTTTCCGCCAGCTGAAGTAATTTTGGGAAGGGGTGAAAAATACTGGTTAGCTGGATTGGCCTATGTTGGTGATAGAGGCGGGGCCAAATAAACCCCAATCAGATCCGCGAGAAGCATATGACGATACTAACAGGCGACGACGAAGAGGAGCCAATTGATAGATCAAACTCTTGCGGGAAACCAGTCGGAGAAGAGCAAAAAAACATCTTTTCCTCTGAGAGAAAGCCTCCAGAGCAGTGTTTTGCTCTTCTTTCAGTGAAGAAATGCTCTGTAATTCCCATAAAAACTTGCTTTCACGATAGCCACGCTAACAGCTAGTTTCATCGGCCGTGGAAGCAGCCATGTTCTTTAGACTGAACATGTCGGCGCTTCTGCGTTGCGTCCACACCTCAACCGCCTCAAAAGCCAACGCTGATTGGACGTTCGTTTGGTGAGCGGCTCCAAATTTTCTTCAACGGAGAGTCTCCAGACTGATTGAGTGAGTGAAACCTTGAAAGCTCTTCGCGTGAGATCAGGATGGTCTCATGAGGCTATTAATATTGATCACTCGGTGCAAACTAGTGATGGGTCCAGCAACTCTTTGCATCGGAGGTTGCATGCTTCAGGCCGTGAGAGCTAAACACTGTATCAGTGCTCGTGTCAATTCAAGGAAGTAATGTGACCCGATATAGGGAGTTGTTTCTGACTGATTCAATCACTAAACTCTGTTTAAAAACATAACTGTCAACATGAAGCATCTGCTTAAACTGTCTCATCTTGTTTTTTATCAGAAAAAGATGAGAAATCAGACTCTGCGCCCCCGTCGTAGTTATGAGGAACGTTTCAGCCGTTGTGTTTTTATTTTAATTCTCTGGTTGTGTCTTCCTTTTCCTCTCAGTTATCATTCAGCTTATCTGAATTAAAGTTTATTTCAAAATGACTCTTAGTTTATGTACTGTTTTCACTGAACTTATTGTTTTAAAATTCTGACTTTAAATCCTTTTGGTTTACAAGCATCCTCATTTACATTTACCCCTAAATGTTCGCCTTATGATATATGTTTACATTGTTTATCGGCTCCAATATCAAATACATTTTCAATTTAAACATAGACATGTAATAATACAATATAACCAACACTAATTTAAATGATATCATAGTTCTAGGTCATTAAATCAGTTTAGTCTGTCCAATCAGCTGCCTGTAGTGTCTTTAAATGTCCAGCAGGTGTCAGTATTCTGTGAGACAGTATCGATACAGTCAACATGCCTCATTAACCATTACTGGTGCATATGAATGATCTATGCAAAAACTCTCCTCTGTAAATTCAGAGGGTTGATCCGTCTCTGAATGGGACATGTGACCCAGAGCGCCGCTTTTCATCAGTCTGAGCTCCGCTGAAACACAGGTGTCGAAAGTATTCATGTTTATTCCTCCTGTATAAATCCTCCAGTTTAAAAACACTTTTGTAGAAGTTAGAGGATCAATTTCACTTTTTTCCTCTAGTAAAAGTGTAAAAGTACTGCAGGAAAAATGTAAAGGAGAGAAGCTTGACTGCACTACCTTATCAAATGACGTCATCAACACCTTTGTTTCTAGATGTTGGAGCTTGGCCTGTTTTCCAGTGTAGTCCTGTTTCTCTGACCGTGACTAACTGGATGTGCTCTCTTCATCCTCTGACATGGGAGCTGGCTCGGAGCTCGTCTGCCTGGCTGCGTGTTTCCTGGACGGGGCCGCCTGTGGAGCTGGTTGACGGTTGCCTT
>JAGKQL010000057.1:30956404-30972798 GCA_018398635.1 Cyprinodon brontotheroides
TGTTTTATGTGTTAAGAGGGCCCCCTGCCTGTCTTTGCTTAGGGCCCCAGATTTCCTAAATCAACCCCCTTGAATTAAATGCCTCTTGCTGTATTAATTTATTAATTTCCGGGGACAGTGAAGTATCCGCAGCAGACCCCCACCCGGCTCTGTGCAGCACTGATACCCAGCCGGTACCGCTCCGCCCCCCACCCCCCTCTATCAGCCGGTAGAAAATGGATTTCAAACGCGCTGCCCGGAACGGGAACCCGCGCGGACCGTGATTGCAGGAACGCTATAAAAGGGGCGCGCGGGAGCTGCGTCTCTTTATTTTCCTCCTTCCAGCAGTCCGGCCGCGGCGCGTGCCACCTCCGGCTCTATAAAAGCTGAACCGCTCCGTTCCTGTGTGTGCACGCGCCTGTGTGGATGTGTGAGTTCAGTTAGCGAGTGGACCGACCGACTGGCAGAACCGCGAAACCAGGCCAGCGCGAGCTCAGGGTAGGGAAGGCTCAGCTAGCAGCAGCAGCCGAACGGTGACTCCTCCGAACCAGAGATGGTCACGTCCGCAGTGGGGGTTCTCCTGCTGCTAACATGGCTCCAGCACTGCGGTAACGTCCGAGGTAAGTGACCGTAGTGACCGCCCTCTCTGTCGGTGTTGGAGCTCCGGGTTCGCTGCGGTTAGCTAACATTGAGCCCAGCTGTCCACCTGTCTCGCGGCTGAACCTTCATGGACTCGTTAGCAGAATAATTAGCTATCAACCCCCTCAGACCGCAGCGTTATCAGGCACCCAGGCGGTATTTGTGTACATTTAATACATTCCTTTTAATTTACTTTAATATTCTTAATCTAATCTTTAAACAGCTTCTCTCCGTGACTCATTTAGCTCCAGTTTTAGTCCATTTAAACATTTAAACCTCTTTTTCTGGGCTGTTTTTGCCTCAGTGATCTTGTGATTCTCCCCCTTCAGTGACGCTTTTAATTTATTTATTTATTCTTTGGGGAAAACAACTGTTACGATAGGAGAAGGGAGCAAACTGCGGATTAATATCCTGGAAATGCCCGGATTAAAGCAAGCAGCAGATCGGGGGATGATGGAGGCCAATCAGCGGCCACAGGGAGCAATGAGGGGCTACATTGTACCGACAAGTGGCAAAATTCCATCCCTTAGAATCTAGATAAAAGGTTTTATTTTCATTCAGGCCAGAATCCTCAGAGTTGGAGTCTGTTTTTATGCAGAAGATGATAAAAATTAACTTGTTGTAAACTTTACTAGTCTGTCAGTCATTAGCCACAGTCCAAGATTAGCACAAGTGGACTACTAATTTATTGGATTTAATTTAAGCCCGCGTTTTTTTGCTTTATATGGCAAAATGGTTGAATTTTTTTTAATACATTTTCCCATTATAGTTTTTTTTTAAGGTTTATTTCCTCTAATTGTAAACTGTCATATTTTTTTAAACTGTCAAACTTTAAATATGCACAGTTGGCCATTTATAATTTTAAAAATTTGTTTTATTTTTGGCTTTTTATGCTTTTATATTCTTATGTAGTTTTTACCAATGGGAAGATTGTAGTTTTTTTAGGGCGTTTATTTATTTTAAGGGAGTGGCAGTGATCTGTTGGACCAGATTTACCTATAGTCCCTTTAGTTTTGTATGTAAAATACGACTTTAAAGTTAATAAATATCGCCAGGATGATTGAGACTGAGCGATTTTCCCACTTACGTAGTAACCAGAACGATGCCTCTAGAATTTTTTGATAAATTACATCCTCGGGGATCTGGCAGGCTTTGTATCTTTTGACATTTAAATAATGCGCCGCTATGGCCGACGAAGGTCATCAAGTCCACGGAAACGATATTAGCTATTCCTCCAGACTGCACAATCAAGTGCGCAGTGTCCACCAGTGGGTGGTCCCAGGGTGCTGGGCAGTGTTTGGGAATGTTTGGGGGCATAAAGCCGTAGTGTATAGGATTTCCTGAAATGCGGTTTCACGAGTCTACGAAACTGCTGCAGACCAAGACCAGATGAATTTGCGCATTCAGCGTCTGCTCTGCGATAATGCAAGCAATGGCGCATATTACCTGTGCAAAGAAAGAAACAGAAGTTGAGTGTCAAGAGGCACAGTGTTGAGAAGGCGCGGGGTTGCTGCGAGCTGAATCGCACTTTCATCACGGTTTGGGTCTGCCGCTGCTTCAAGCGTACTGACTCGTGCTTTTAGGAAAATCCTATACACTACCAAGCTTCCATGCTCACAAAACATTCTAAATGACCTCGCTTCGAGTAAATTCTGGATGCCACCCACCCAGGACACTTGGAACAGTACATTGACCCAGCAGTATGGAGTAACATTGACACGCATTTTTGTGGACTTTTATGGACCTTCTGCCCCCGGCCATGACCTCCATCATTAGAATGATCAGCAGACAGCAAGAAGCCTCCCAGATCTCATAGATGCATTGGAGATATCAAAAAAGTACTCCAGAGTGTTACATTCCAGCATGGGGTGAGTAGAAAATGAAGGTTAATCATGTTTAAGTGTAGTGTACTGATTTCGCAAAATACCTCAATGGGCGTAGAGGTAGTTTAAAGTACCATGTACAAAAAACTATTTAAGGTGAGTACGGAAGTCGTATTCAGATGGTTAAATCATTCTGACTTAAACATGAACTCAAATATATACTCCTTGTCAGACGGTATTGTCCCAAAAGGTGAGGTAAAATTTCTATAAAAAAAAAAAAAAAATATCCAGTCTTAAAATCTTTTCCAGTATCTTCTGCAGGCCAGTTGAGACCTACATCTGCCTGAACACTATTCAGCTATGAACACCAAAACTCTGGCCAATCATATATCAACGGTCTTTACTGTCAATCAAATGTTTTACGGTCATAGCATCTTATCTGCGTTTGAGCTTCTTCCCCTAAACGGTTGAAACCAGAATCGCTTTCCTTTCCCACATTGAGTTAAGGCCCCAGTGTTCACACGGGATGGACGTCGCTGTGTCTCAGCAGGCATATAAGGTAGAGCTAACAGAACTGGCAGCTGTTGCGAGGCAAGGGCTCAAACATGTACGCTGGAAGCGCTTCTACACCAAAACCGAAGCTTCGTCAGCCTCTGGCTTCCTCTTCCATACAAATCTTCTTCGTCCCTCCGCTTCCTAAAAATGGATGACGGAGGAGACTGCATCCATTCTCATTCCCACACTCTTTCTCTCGCATGTGCTTCTCTACGCCATAGCGTTGCTCTGATTACGTCGCTTATACCAATTTATGCTACTTGGTCCCAATGGAACTGGTGGGAACACTGCCAACACTAAGTTGCTCTAACTGGTTAGCAAAAGATGCTTCCGACAAAACGGCCACAACCAAACATGCTTGCAAACCTTTTGCCACAACAATCCCGCCCCCTAGATAATCGACCAATTACATTCACTTTATTAACTCTTGTAAAGTCGGGAGAATTCAGAAATGCAACATTAGTTAACAACCGCTTCCCTACGACTTTTTTTTAATATTTCTAGTTTTTACCAATGGGAGGAGTTTAGTTTAGTTTTATTAGGGCTTTTATTTATTTTAAGGTGGTGGTGCTCTGTCAGACCAGCATACATATAGTCGATACCAGTTTATTCCTTTAGTTTTGTATGAAAAATGCCCTTTAAACTTCCCCAATGGGCGCTGATGTAGTTTAAAGTGTCATCTACAAAAAACTATAAGGTCAGACTTCCATGCGCTTCAAATAACAATTAATGAAATAGTTTTTTTGTACATGACTAAAGGGATACCAGCCCGTTCAGATAGTTTAAAGTGTATTTTTCATAGAAAATTTAAGGGATAAAGGGGGACAAACTATCGACTATAGGTGTGCTGATCTGACAGAACATTGGCCTGGTGGTTGGGGCATAGAGGTTGGATTCCTGAGGTTCTGAATTCCAGCCCCAATCCCACAGACTGCCATTTTGGGTCCCTGAGTAGACCCTTGACCCCCACACCGTCGCTGCTATGGGCGCACAGTGGCAGCCCACTGCTAGACTGGTTAAATGCAGAGGTAGATTTTTTTTTTTTTTGTTCCAGGTAATGCAATGATGTTTGTTTCCTTGCCGGTTTGCACACGTCCCTTGAATCCCCTCCCACAGAATCGGCTTTAGTGCCTCTAAAGAGCCTCTTTTTTTTCCAAAACTAGCTCCTAACACTCTCGCTGTTTGAGATTCCGTGGGACTATTGGACCAAAATGCCACGCAGATTAGAGAGATGAGAGCAGGAGCAGGCTGGCCTGATTAAAATGGATGTTTTATGTTTCCCCCCCTCCATGGTTACTGTGATGCTGTGTAAGACCCAGATCCTTGGCTGTGGGAGGCGTGTGGGGGTGTGCTTGGTTCTTGAAGTGGGCGTAGTGGTGGCTGCGAGGAGGAGGAGGAAGCGGAGAGGTAGCAATCTGCAACAGTTTGTTACTGGGGAAAATTGCATTAGCGTGACCTCCAGTGTGAAAGCGTTTATACAGTTAGCTATTTTAGGTGACTGATTGGATGAAGCTCAGGGCCTGTTGAATCTGCGGCTTCAAATAGAGCTTAAAGATGGCTGGTCCAGTCTAAAAATAATGGCCTCCATTAACTGGAAGCATTTCACTTTTGGTCATCAGTATTATCAGATAATGTTGCATCAAGAGCAAGAAGACGGTAACATTTAGTTAAAACATTTTTTTTGGTTTTTAAAACATCGCTGTACATTAGCAGAAATAAGCCTTTAAAAGCCAGAAAAATGAATGTAAATTAACGGGCAGAATTCTTCCAGCCTTTCTTTGCTTATTATTGGGATTCTTGGATGTTTAGGGTTATTTAAACTGAGTAACATTGTAGAGAAAGTAAACTGGTTCCTGCGGTTATGTCCAACTGATGCAATCTTATCAGTTTAGTCTTCCTGTTGGCAAGTCTATGGTGCAGCAACAGCTTCATAGGAGATTCTAAAGTGAAAGGGATGTAGTTCCTACAAACTACTCTCATGCGTTAAAGGTGTTGTGGAGGATTTTTAAAAGAACGCACCCTCTCACTTAAAGGAATAAGTGCGCCCAAAACATGATTAGCCTTCATTTTCTACTCACCCCCATGCTGACAACACTCTGGAGTACTTTTTTGATATCTCAAATGCATCTGGAAGTCTGGGAGGCTTCTTGCTGTCTGCTGACATTCAAATAATGTGGAGGTCTATGATGCCCGAGGCAGAAAAGGTCATAAAGTCCACAAAAAAGCGTGTCAATATTCCTCCATACTGCTTTCGTCAATGTATTCCAAGTGTCCTGAGTGGGTAGCGTCCACTGGAATTTTCCGAAAGCGAAGTCATTTAGAATGTTTTTAGAGCATAAACAGTAGTGTATAGGAGTTTCCTGAAAGCGGCACGTTCGGCGAGTTCACGACGCTACAGAAGCCGGCAGACCAAACCAGATGAAAGTGCGCATTCAGCGTCTGCTCTGACCCGATAATGCAAGCGTAGAAGAAGAAATGTGCTGTTTACCTGTGCAAGAAAAGAAAGAACGAAACGAAGAAATGTCTGAGGACTTCAGTGTTGAGGAAGAGCATGAGTTCTTTGCGAGGCTGAATTCGCACTTTTCGTCTGGTTTGGTCTGCGTCAGCGGTTTCTGTAGAAGGCCGTGGAGTAGCTTTCAGGAAATCCTATACACTACTGTTTATGCTCTAAAAACATTCCTAAATGACTTCGCTTCGAAAGTAAATTCTGGATGCTACCCACTCAGGACACTTGGAATACATTGGACAGCAGTATGGATGAATATTGACACGCTTTTTGTGGACTTTTATGGACCTTTCTGTCTCGGCTCCATGGGCCTCCATTATTTGAATGTCAGCAGACAGCAAGAAGCTTCCCAGGCAGAGATGCATTTGAGATATCAAAAAAGTACTCCAGAGTGTTGTTCAGCATGGGGGTGAGTAAAAAATGAAGGCTAATCATGGTTTTGGTGTACTATTCCTTTTAAAAAAAAGCACTTGCAAGCGGGCGTGGGCGAGCCCATTTCTCCTCGTGCACGCTCTTTTATAAACTGCTGTACAGCGGTGACTATATAGTGGACTTGATAGCGAACCGATCATTCGGACGGATCAGATTTTTTGCTCCGTTGGTATGCTCATCGCTTAACTAAGCTGTCGGGTGGCAGCAGTGAGCCGCTGTGACTGCAAATCCCATAATGCTTTGTATGGAGAGCTCTCTACACAAAGCATTCTGGGATATATCATCTTTTGAGGCCTTTCTCTTCAAATCTCAGAGACACTTTTTTTTTTTTTTTTTTCTCTTATGACCCTCGGCCATTTTCAGCGTGAGAAAGGTGAGCTTCAATGACCGCAGTCGATATATACTGAAAGAAAAAGTGAGCTTAGCGGAATGACAGAGGGATGGCCTTTACGTGAAATATATCACCAGAATGATAGGCAGATTCACTTATTTAGGTGATCCACCTGGAAATAAAAATATCCTCGTCTCTTCCGTTAATGTTTTAGAAATAATGTGTGCGCAGAAAAAGCTAGCTAATGGGACTGGTTTTGTTAAATTCTCATGTTGAAGTGTAGCTTTTATATTGGGGCTGAAATTGGTTGGAAGTAAAGGTGACGATCTTTGGTGAAGAGAAAAGTGTTAATGTTCATATTCCATTAAACTCTTAAACCAGGGGAAGGATAAATGTACAATTTTGTGCAGATTAAATTTTAGTTAAAATTATGAATATTTGTAATGGAGAAATCTTATAGATTATGTAAATCAAACTTCACTTTTTATGAACAATATTTTTTCTTGAATATGTTTAGCTTTGCTGAAACTGAGATTAAGGTATCGTCGACATACGGCGTAATCCAAATTCTGTCTGATGCTGTTGTTGGATTTTCTGTTTGGTTGGTTTTCCTCCGTTTTCCTTTATGCTGCTGCAGCTTCAAAGCTCTGGAATTACCTGCCTCGGTGCATCAGACAGGCCTCTCACCGTTTTTAAATCAAAACCCACCTTTTCTCTTTAGCCTTTAACACCTAGCAAGACGGTGGCCTTTATTTTATTTTTAAAAATATTTTATTCCTTTTATCTTTACCCAATTTTATTTATTAGATTGTGTGAATGTTATTTTTACTCATGTTTTAGCCCTTTTGGTTTTTATCTGTACTGTTTTGTTTATTTTATTTTTCTGTAAGGTCAGCCATTTTTGTTTTTAAGTGCTTAACAGATGAAATTTGATTGGAATTGGATTAACCTCCAGCCTTTTATTTTAGATTAGGTGTCAGTTTTCTACCCCACAAAGTAAAAAAACAATCGACTGGACTTTGTTTCCAAGTTTGAAGACGTTTCTCTTCCCATCCATTCAAAATGTCAGAAATGGCGTTGAGTTCCAGGCTTTATAGAGTGGACCAAAAACAAAGCCTTGTTTCTGTTTAGAAAACATGCAAATTGTCTACTTTTCTTTTTAAATTAGTTTGTTTTTTATAGCTGTTTGGGGAATCTAGGACTGTTCTTTTATCCTAGATGCGCTTATCTGCATATGTTAAGTGTCCATACTGTTTGAAATGTTTGCCAAAATATAAAATCTGTTCGAAAAATAAAATTCTTTCATAAAGGGGTATAACCCTTAATAGTAGGGGGTTAAACTGGTCCTGTAGTTTATCTGGTGTAAGCAAAGGATTATGGAAGAAAAACGGTCTCATTTGAATTGGAATCTTTTTTTTTTAAACACCGAATTTTTAAAAACTGAAATCTTTTAACACCCAATGTTCAAAAACTGAAATCACTTAGACTAACACATTATGTAAATTTAATACACCTGCACTAACATTTTAACCCATTTCACAACGAATTAATTTTTCACCAAAAAATCTGACAACACCGAATTTTAAGCACTGAATATAATTTCAGACCGAATTTTAAAAACTGAAATCTTTTAACATCGAATTTTAAACACTGAAATCTAACACCGAATTTTAAAACACTGAAATCTTGTACCACCGAATTTTGAACACTGAAATCTTGTACCACCGAATTTTGAAAACTGAAATCTAACACCGAGTTTTTAAAAACTGAAATCTAACACCGAGTTTTTAAAAACTGAAATCTAACACCGAGTTTTTAAAAACTGAAATCTAACACCGAGTTTTTAAAAACTGAAATCTAACACCGAGTTTTTAAAAACTGAAATCTTTTTCAGACATTGAATTCTTTACACTCAAAAATAAAAGAAAATTCAGCCGCAAAATGGTTGACCTTTTGCTGAACTCTGCTAAAGGAATCTCGACTCGATAGTCGAGCAGCTTCTAGCCAATAAGAAATTAGCTATTATATGGTCACATGACACAATGGCTGGGCTCACCACTGTTCCCGGCTGAATGAGGATTTTTTTGTTAAACAAACAGATTTACAACTCGTCAGTTAACTACTAACAGACAGCTATTAGAGTTTTCCTCTTATCAGACTAAGTGAAACAACTGAGCCAATCACAGCTAGTACGGCACCCCTGTCTGCCAAGGCTCTTGGTTTGATCCGGAAGAAGCGGCCGACGACAAACCGGCCGCTGGCCGAGATTTTTTGCAGCTGAATTTTTCTCTGGTGAATTTTTATCAGATAAAAATTGAGTGTAAGGAATTCAATGTCTAAAAAAAAATACAGTGTTTACAATTCGGTGTTAAAAAAAGGCAGATTCCAATGAGACTTTTTTTTTTCTTCCATAAAGGATGTTTTATTTTCTGTGCCGCCGGCGTCCGACATGAATATTGTATTTTGCTGCAACTAAACTGCAAACCTTATGAAACAGGGAAGCAATGATTCTTTGTTGCAGGAATTTATTTCCCCTCAAACCTTGGAGTGACGGCTGACTTTTGGTATTGTTGCAGTTAAAGCACTGGAGCTCCATATCTGAGCTGAACTTTCTTCAGTAAACACAGGAAAGCTGAATAGTTTTACAGCATTCTTCTGTAATCTGACATCTCTTGCATCACTTATTTCCCAGAGACTGAAGAACTCTTTAAAGAGTCGCTGATTAAAAGCTGCAGTAAACGGTTTCTAGACTCTAATAAAAGGAGGCAAAATTCTTCAGGTATTTTGTTCCAGAAACTAAATTAAACTCGTGTTTTAGTTTTGGTCCTGGACGGTCTGGATTAATCAGAGATTAAAAAGAGTTTTTGTAGAAACTGATTTGGATTTAAAGGTTTATTTGCTTCACTTTCTTGTTTTGGATCAAAATGAAGTGTTTGCCTGGCGGGCCTCGCCTGATCCTTGCTGCTTTGTCAGCATTAAAGTACGTCAGCGTTCACACTCTGTGATGACTCACAACTCGTACTTCTTGCTGTTCAGTCAACTTTGAAGCTTTGTGAAAACAGTAACTGCTAAACGCCTGGGAAGAGCTTGTTTGGTTTAACTGGTTTGAAAATAAGTGGGTGTATCTGGAAGCTGGTTTGAATGGAATAAAAACATTAAGGCTGCAGGAGATCAAACCTTTTAAAGAATTAGATTTTATCAGGTATTTGGACAAAAAGGCAGGGCTATTAGTGTGTGATACACATTGGTTAATATGGGTGGATTTCTGGAAAAGTAATGGATTACATGGTACTATTTTAAAGTAGTTATTGCTTTGCATTGATGTATGGAAATGGAAACGCACAGCTAGGAGGCCAGGTTAATGAGTTTCCAGTGACATGCAGAACACATTACGCTTGTTGGCTGGTTTTCTGTGTGCTTGATGCCTGCATCTGGTTTGGCTTACTATTGGCTGGAACGGTTTACGGAAAAGGGAAGAGTAATTCAGCGAATTACAGCTTCATCGCTGGATTATTGTAATTTTGCAGGCCTATCTTTATCAGAGCTAAAACTGGTTGTCTGGCAGCGCAGTTAAAGGTTCACCGTCGCCTTGCATGTGACATTATTCACTCCGATTCCAGGTTTATCAGGAAAAATGACCACATCCGACTGGGATGTATATTTCTGTTTTACTTGCATGTTAAATTAAGCCCTTCATGTTTATTTAAGATAACAGAGGTGTGATGCTGCAGGAGGTAAACAAGAATTCAACGCAGCTAAGCCAGTTTTCACCTCCAAGTGAAGGTTTAACCCCGGCGGACCCGGTATAGGGCCTAACTGACACCGGCACGTTTATCCATTTATAGAAAAGGCCAAAACAGTCGCATGGTGTTTCATCCACACACCTTTTAAATGGGGTTTTACAATTTTCTTTTTCAACATCATTTTTTCACAAGTACTTGTTTTATAGCTGTGTAAACAATCTGACATGTGTGAATCTGGAGTAATGCAACAGCAGGTATTCATTCTTTAGCCCCGCCCCCTAATGACCGGAGTCTTTGGAAACTAGAGGCTCAGACTTTTCCAAGGAGCGGTTGAACGTAATTTTGCAACCATTTCTGGTCGTGTAACCGGCGTGCGTTACATAAGTTTGCTCTGTTCTTTTCTATTCAGTTTGGTGATATTAATGGTAAATTTCAATAAAAAAACGACTAAATCTTAGGAGCAAAGGCTTCATCTTATCCAGAAGGTCTCCTATAATGGCAATTAGCATTTTTGTCTGAGCAGATTCCCTTTTATGAGCGGAAAAATGCATTTTTGCATGCTTGGCATTGTGCTGAAATCAGATTTTTATTTTTTTGTTGCCACACAGAACACTAAAACCTTTATGGAACAAACATGCTCCAACTTATTCAGTCCAAATCAGGTTGAGTTATAGTCGAGATGTGGATCTATAAAGTCTGAGGGTTCATCCAGAGTTTCAAAATGGGTTTTCATGGTTAGCAAGGCTAAATATTTTTAAATTTTTTTTGTTGAATCGCCTATAAATCAGACATGGTGACATTTAAAGTAGTGGTTCCACCTGCAAAATATTCCTCAATGCCTTTCTGTCATGGAAATACAAACAATTGTATTTCCAATTTATAGTTTGGGAGCTGAACTTACTTTAACAGGGTTTCTGTGAGTCATTCAATTATTTTAAATTAAGCCTGGAATTGGCATTGAAATTTCTTAAATATGATTATTGTGGCATTTAAAAGTTTATGAAAACAATTTCCTCAGATATATTTTGCGACATTTATGCAGAACTGCTCAAAACTGGGGGGGTTATGCTAATTTAAACTTTTTTAAAGTGGCTGGAAAACGAGGAATTCAGAACATGGTTGCAGCCTGTCGAGGGTAAAGATGACGAAGGATGTGTATATATGAGAAATAATTTTAACGCCATCAACAAGTAGCCATGACTCGTAAGAGCGTTAAATTGGATTTCCTCATTCCTGTATAAACAGTTTAATTCACATATGTAGTTTGCTCCTAAGACCCTCTGGGCTTAAGGTAATAAAGTCTCAGACCCAGGGTGTTTTTTGCAGTGAAAACGCTGAAGGCTGGTGTTCACCGAGGCGTTCAGATGTAGCGGAGTTGATGGATGAGTGAGAAAATGTCCTCATTAATACTGATGCTAGTGATGGCAAAGCTATGCTTGGCGTCTACAGTCTGAGAGCAAATGATAGTTAAAGCGGAGGGGGGGGGGTAGTTTTGTGTTGGAGCTGCTAGATTCCTCTGCATCAGACTCGGTTCTGGTCTCATCAATAAAGCTTTGAGTCAGATTCAGAGGTGCAGTGTTCAGTAATGACCCCACATTATGAGCAGACGCTCATTGGTCTACCTCTGGTTTAGATCTGAAAGAACCATGAGCACAAGATCCTGTTTTTCTTTACTGTTAAATGCTCGTAGATAAATGAGTTCATTAGCGTCATGGTTGAGGTTTGCCTTTCTACTATGTGCATAAATCTGATTTGATAAAGCTGGATGTGTTTTGGAGCAATCATGTCCGTCATTTGCTCTGCGTGTTAATCATTTGGCTTCCGCTAATGGCTAAAGCTTCTGCTTCAGTAAAAATCCCACCTCTTTAGTCCGATTCTCTCCAAAGGAGCCGCTGACCCACTTTGAAAGGTTTTCCACTATGGCTGCATTTCTGTGGCAGATATTCCAGGTTTCTCCTCCGCTAACATTACTTGGGGTGAAATATTTAGCGGAAACATTTCAAAGCTTTAGCAGCCGACCTCTGAGCGACGCAGAGAAACCTTCTAGGGCTCCATTGAGCCACCTGGACGCCTTCAGGATGAAGCGGGTCTCAAGGTCAGGAGTTATTTTGGGAGCATGAGTCGTTCCCATGTCAGCTGCAGCAAACTGTGCCACAGGAATGACCTTCAGTCTGGAAAGCGCTCTGACTGCTGTGGGAGCAGGAGGGGAAACTCGGCTGCACATTCAGGTCGTCAGACTTTACATTTGTTTATCTACTAAAAAAATACACCAGGTATTTAATAACTGGCTCTTCCAACTAGAGGAAATATTCAATTCAGCTGGTTTCCACCCCCCCATTTAGATAAACTTTGGTAATCTGTAGTTATTAGGCATTTTTCTTTCAAAAGAAAATGTCATCTATTGTATTAAAGTCTCCAGTGAGGCTGGGTGATTTTTATTTTTTTAGACAAAATAATCCATTCATTAAATTTCTCTATATTGTCAGGAATAGCGTTGAGTTCCAGACTTTATACAGTAGCCTGTACTATGTATACAATATAAGAGCGTCACACTAAACACGATTTGACATTTTTAATTGAAAAAGCTTCCTGGATGGGAAGAGAAACGTCTTAAAGTCTAGTAGATTTTAAATTTTTTGGAACAATCTTGCTGATTCCTATTTAATTTGGTTCATCATGCAACAGGCCAATAAATGAGCACATTTCTGTAGATATAAACATACATGTACACAGATCTTCATTTATCCCAAAGCCTACAGGACCACAACCATTACAAACATCTGTTTCCACCCAGATGTTGTTAGAACACTCCAGATGTGGCTCAGTGCTGATTGATTGATCTTTGTTGTAACCTGAATCTCTCAGCAGTGATGCAGCAATGATCTGTCACTAAGTCCTGTTTTATTTTTTTATTTTTTTGGCCATTTTCTGTGTATTTAAATTTCAATAAGTTAGTTTCTGGACTATGGGGGAGGGAAAAGCGAATGTCTGCATCTTTGTGTTTCAAAGGAAGGCTATCTAAAACCGAACTGACCCACCAGCAGGTGGGTCCGGATCCGGTCTGCTAATCAGTTTCCACCGTAAATGTCCTCTTCACTCTTAAGAGCTCGACGTTTTGTTTTTGCAAATGGTGGTTTTGAAATTGTTTGGGACTAAATGTCAGGGGATAGCATGGATAATGTGATTCATTCTAATTAACCAGTTGGTTTTCCATTCATAATGGGATAAAAGGCCACCTGGTTTAAATGGTTACCATCATTTAGTCTTGGTTAATGAAGGATCATGTGGACTAGGAATAAAGGAACCATTGCTGATCACTGCAGACTCAAACACTGGATGGGGATCCTACTTTAAATCTTGAAATGATGCGACTGGTTTTAAGTTTTGGTTTAGATTACTGCACTCATCTTCATGCTGGGCTTAAAACTTCAGCAGCTCGACTGCAGCTCTGCTTAAATCAGTCTCTTTATTATTTATATTTTTCCGGCCTGTGAAGCATTTTAGCCGTCTGGCTTCAGTGGAGCTTCAGATCCTCACGCTGACTTTGCTTCTGTTTCTGCAGCTACGAAGACGGAGTGTGAAGCCAATCAGTTCCAGTGTGGAAACGGTCGCTGCATCCCGTCGGTGTGGCAGTGTGACGGAGACGAAGACTGCGCAGACGGCAGCGACGAAGGCTCATGTGGTGAGGGAAAATAATCTCCGCTTCCCTCAAACGTAACCGCTGTGCAGGAAGGGAGCAGAGCGACCGTGGGGTCTGAGGTTCCTGTTTTCAGCTCCTTCTGCAGTAAAGTTCTCCTCTAACCCACCAGTCGGCCTTTATGCTGAACACATCACTAATCTGGACGGTTATTTAACCTCTGTGCTGCAGTTTACTAAGTGCTGACAGACGGGTAGATCTGCAGATCTATAAAACCGTTAAATGGAATCTCATTACCACTGTGGAAATGAGCCGTTCCATTTAGTCATTACGATATGGGATAGATTTAGTCGACTAAAACTTAAAAGATTTTAGTCAGTTTTATGTTGCAAAATAAAATTTACCTTTACAATTTGGAGCAACGTCCACATTATTTCTCAGACTGACGGCTCTATCCTAGATGCTTCAATATCTGGGTATAGAATGCTGCCTTGCAGTTCATCATTGCTGTTGGGTAGAAAACTTTGATTTATTAGAATTCAAATTAATTAATTTTTATGAATTAATGCCCTGCTCAGCAATTATAAAAATGTTCCCACTTCCTGAT
Source organism: Cyprinodon brontotheroides (assembly GCA_018398635.1). Taxonomy (NCBI): domain Eukaryota; kingdom Metazoa; phylum Chordata; class Actinopteri; order Cyprinodontiformes; family Cyprinodontidae; genus Cyprinodon; species Cyprinodon brontotheroides. Next base: position 30,970,657 of record JAGKQL010000057.1, read on the forward strand.
CTGCTATCAATGTTACACACAGATCAATTAAACCTGCTTTACTACAAAAAGCAAAGAACAAAAACATTCTTTTTTTCTACTTTAGTAATGTTGGCTTTATTATTTCTGAGAATTTCCCCCCCGGTTCCTGCTACTCAGGGGTCAAAGTAGATTTAAATTAACAGGGTTTGATATAAATAAATACAGAGAACCTCCATAATTGCCTTGTAATGCCATGGCAACCCAGACCTAAAATAAATGTTAACTAAAATGTTGAAATATTTAAAGGAAATGGAAAATGTTTTAATGACGATACAACGAAACATTTACATCATATTTAAATTGAATATTTCTCTCGGATTGTTCTCGTTTCTAAGATCTATGTACTTTTTCATCTGGATTTTTATCTGAAAATAGAATGAAATGTCTGGTTTGGATATAATTTAAGGATTCCTTTTGGTAGAAACTAAAGAATGTTTAGTATCACCTCTTGTGAGCTGGAAGAAATAAAATCTTAGAAGTTGGACAAAAGTATAATTAAAAATAAGTTTGTCAACCTCATCGATGACGAAAACAGTTATTGATGCAGCGCTGGAACTCGTATTTTCTCCTGATGTGGCTAGGCCTGCTCTGGACTTTTTCCTTCCACTTAACTTTCCTTTTATAGACCTGGATACAGAATCAGCCATATTGCTCAGGGTTGACTTCTAGGAGTTTGCTGAAAATTATCCCAAAGAACCGAATCGATGAACCAGAGTTTGCCTGTTTTTAAATGAATTTTATTTTTGCTTTTCTGAGTTTAGACTCTTCCATTTATCAGCTTTGCTTTAATCATGACTGTTTTCCAAATTGATCCTGTTATCGGTAAACGGTCGAGCTTTAAAGAACCTTTATGGTTCCACTGGTTAGGAGTCACTCCAAAGCTTCCTGGGTTTCCTAATGAAAAGATTGAACTTCCTGCAGGGCTGGAGGAAATCACTGCAGTCTGAATGCACCTTTAGCTTAGACACAGTCTGCTCTGACTAGATCTACAGTCCTCAGACTGGTCTGTCCTCTGGTTTTTATCTAGTGAGTGTTTGCAGATGAAAGATGCATGAAGTGTCTCTGAAATGAGCTGCATATTTATTTCTCAATAACGTGCTCCCGTGACTGATGGCCGCATTAATAAGTTACAGCTAATCTGTTAACGGCTGGTTCTCGCTCCCTGGATGAAAGCGTGGTCGTGGATTCTTTGCAAGTATTTCATCAGATGCAGAAATGAGAAGTTTTTCATTCATGGATGAGCAGATTTAAAACCTTTATAAATTACCTCATGTATGTCTGACGGTCTCTAATAAACACTTGCTCCGCTTCTCCAGCTTTTACGGTAAAGCTCTCCGGAGCGTCCTGCACCATGCTGCACGTGATGCCATGAACAGAATCAGAAAAATCTGGATCCAGGCTCAAAATGAGCACCTTGATGTGGTGCTTGGGAATGGCTTAGTCTCCATTTAAGCCCAGGTTTAAAGCCTTGCCCACTGAAAAAAGCGATCTAGAAATAAGTAAATATTAAATTAAGTGTATTTAATCTTAATTTGAGTAGGTGAAAACAAGATCATTTGCCAATGGAATGAGTATTTTTTACCTTTAAAATAAGATAATTATTATATAATATGCACTTGAAATAAAAGACTGATGCAATTGTGTTTTCTTATTTTTGAATGTAAATTATCTTGTTCCATTGGCAAAATGTCTCTAATCTCCTCAATTCAGAACAAATGCACTTATTTTAGAAAAATGACTTATCTAGATTTCAATTTTTTCCAGTGGGGGCAGCCTAAACCCCCTGCTCCCATTAAGACAGAAAAAATAGTTATTTCAGGTTTTGTACTTAAGAAATTATTATTAAATGGTCTTTATACCGTGAACAATTATTCAAAAAGTATTTGGATTTTAAATGGAAAAAAGGTTCCACTTTATTTTAATTTAAAAGATCCATGTTGCTGTGAGCCTCTTAAAACGCTTCATTTCAGTTTAGAGTTCTGTTTAGAAATTTAAGCAAGATTGGAAATTAAACATTCATATGGACCTTTGCTGATTTAAATTTTCTTTTCATTTGGGGACGTGATTGTTAATTGGTTTCCCCTGATTTAGACACTTACCTGGTAGAAGGTGGCTCACAGC
>JAGKQL010000057.1:30973298-30986847 GCA_018398635.1 Cyprinodon brontotheroides
GCTGATATTTCTCTCCAGGATGGAGTCACAGCCAAACAGGAACAGATTGGTTTCAACAGAAAATAACAGTTTTTTCTGGTTTGTTGCATCTCAAATATTCCCGCCTTGTTTCACTCTGTGGATCAGCATGTTGGCTCGGTAATCAGAGCAGAGATGGTCGCCATTAACCAACCTTCCAGAATCAACCAGAAGAAATGCTGAATATTTCTTCTTACACACAGTGGGTTACAAGGAACTTTACACAGCAGGTTTTGCATCAGTGGAGGGAAACGGTCGTTCTCACCTTCAGCTTTGCTTCATTGTTCTGCTCTGTGTTTTGGAAGGCGTTTGGTTGCAGAGTTTCCATCTGTATCATTTCTGCAGTGACTCAGTGCAACGGCCCGGAGAAGTTCAAGTGTCGCAGCGGGGAGTGCATCGAGATGAGCAAGGTGTGCAACAAGAACAGGGACTGTCCGGACTGGAGCGACGAGCCCATCAAGGAGTGCAGTAAGTGTTTACAAAGATGGAGAACGTTTATCTCAGGTCTATGCACCTAAAACATCCTACATGCATGCAGGGAAAGAAAGAAGGCACAGAGACAATTTAGTTTACTCACAAGGAGAGAAGGAAGAGACTGCGGAGTTTACAATCTCCACCTCACTCTGCAGTCCCAAGATACACAGATACATTTATATACAATTATTCTAACAGTTTAGAAGCACTGGATCTAAATAAAATTTTTCATTTTGTCACAACTACAGATGCAAAAATTTGACTTTAGTGATCAGAATCTGATGTTTAGATTCAGGAGGGATTAAATTAAGAAACGACTTCCACCAGTTAAACGACATAGATGTTCCGTTTAGATTATGACTTATGTATTTAACCTCTTACACCCTCAGGGGGTATAAATAAATTTCTGCCTGACAAAACACACAAAGTAAATCACTTATAGCCTCACAGCTATTAGATTTAAGAAGAAACTTTTGAATACTGCGTCTGTAAAAGGTAAGATGTCATAGAATGGTTTTCTGGTCTCAGCACCTTTGTAGCTTTGACCCTGCCTGAACTATTAGGGACAAAATACAAAATAATATTTTGCATTTTTTGAACCTCGCATTAAAATTTTCTTTGAAATAAACATTGCAAAACACTACCGTAAAAAATATTATTTATAGCACAAAAAGTAGTACAGACTTTTAAATCTAAATGTTGTGTAAAAATATACCAAATTTGGACTCAATCAGATGAATCATATTTATTTTAGAATGGTATTAGTGAGAAATTTCTTAGGTAGCGGAGGCCATTTTGGCACATTTATCCATAAATGTCACCAAACTGTGCCAAATGTGTTTTTTACATCAATACTGGGGGTTTGTTAAAATTACGAGGTCACGTAGCAGCTGGACCCACCGGGGGTCCGTGAGGGTTCTAGGGGTTAAAACTATTTGAGGTTTTATTCTTTTATCTGATTATAATCGCTGAAAAATCTAACTTAAACTAGCAGTAGTTGCTAGCTTAGCCTCTGGGCTTTTCCTTTATTTAAAAATTTTACAGTAGGAAAACTTTTAAATTATAAGACTTGATTATCAGAGTTTAGGATTATTTTCCAACAGCAGCACTGTGTCGTCCTAAAGATTAAATTCAGTTAAATATCTATGGCGCCAGTTCACAACACATTTAATCTCAGGGCACTTTACAGTTCACCTGATCCTGAAGAGCTTCCATCCTGTAACTTTTAAATGCATCTCTTCTTTAGAACCTAAAGCCTCAGTCCCCTCATTTAGCTCAGCAGAGGGATGGTAACCCGTCACTCATTTAATTCAGGTGTGTTAAAAATGGTTGCATCAAAAAGTTGCAGGATAGTAGCTCCTGAGGACGGGACGTGATCGCTCCTGATCCAGTTATTTGATTCAAAGTTTTCTAAGGAAAACCAGTTGATTGTATCAACTCATTTGACTCGAATCCCTCACACAGACGTCGTCTCTAGTTTTTAATACAATCTTTTACTTATTTAGTTTTGTTTTATAACAGAGGGCTAAACTTTATAGTTTTAGTGATGATCTGATTAAATTACCCAGAAAATAATCCCCATTTTTCTGAAGTAAAACCATTTTAAACATCAGCCTCCATGTTTGCTGATCTTATGGTTTCTTTCTTTAATGGAGGATTAAAGCAACTTAAACTGGCTTAACTGATCAAAGCTTAAAGATTTATCAGTTTCTACAGAGTAATCCACTGCTAGCTTCACCAAAATGTTGCTACACACTGCCTGTCAGCTTGCTGAACACTAGCTGCTCCACTAAAATCTTAGAGAGGAGGAAATGTGTTTAGAAAAAGGTCCACGTTGGGATCAGCTTTCCTCTGTAGGAGGAGCAGATTGAACCTGAGCTCAGCTTGCGGAGCAGCTTAATGTTCCTCTGAGCGTTTTGATGCCTCCTACAATCATCCATGTTTGCTGCTCTGCAGATGTCAACGAGTGTCTCCTGAACAACGGCGGCTGCTCCCACATCTGCAAAGACATGGTGATCGGCTTCGAATGCGACTGCACGCCTGGACTCCAGCTCATCGACCACAAGACCTGCGGAGGTAGAGTCCTTTCAGGTTCCTCCTTTTACATGGGTACCAGCGACCTGACCCGTCTGGGTTTATCAAGTGGGATTAATGTCGGATTTGGTAGATTTGACCTTCAGGAAGGAAATGAGGTCAGAAAGAAGCGGTTCAGTTTAAATCGACATGTTTGTCTGAATAAACTTCTAACAGGGATGGAAACGGGAAGATGGCGGCAGACCAGCTTTTTTTTTTCTCTAGTTAAAGGAAGGCGTGTTTTAATGATGCAGGAGCCTCTAACTGTTGCAGCGGAGCATTTGATCGCTTTATTGATAGTTTTATTGATTCTTATGCATCAATAAGTTGACTGAAGCAAAAAGAGTCGATCTCTATGGTTGGAAAAATATCAAACTGCTTCTGATTAATGAGGGATTAGAAGATTAATCCAATTTTTCCATCAAATCACAAATATTTTCAGTGTTTTTTTATTATTGACCTTTTAGCAATTTGTTTTGCTTAATCTGAGGTTCCTCTACTATTTTTGATTCAGTAAATAAATAATAGGATAAGATGAAGTTTTAGTCCTTCACTCTTTCATTAGTAAAATTTGAACCACTTTGTTACAGTCTCAAATATTTATTTTAGTTTAAGTGGGTGTGTTTTTCACTATTTTTGGGGCTGCCAGTCAGATATCGTATACTTTTGTGGGTAGACCCTTATAAACAATGAACAACAATTATTTTTTCAGAAGGACCCAAAAACAAAAAATTAGGCTTCACATTTCTTGTATTTGGAAAAAAAACTGTAGCCATGAAAGAATGAACACAAACCTCTTCCCCACAAAATATTCCTTTTTTCCTCTTTTTTTTCTCCAAGGTAGAAAGGCTCCAACATAAATTGCCTGTGAATAAACAACCAAAAACAAGCCATAAGAACCCATCTGATTAACTGGTTTCTGATCCGTTTATGGTGGTTAGGATTCATGGAATGATTAGAGGAGCTCGATTGACTAAAATACATCTTGGCTTAATATTAAGTCCCATATGGTTCTGGGTGGGACGCTGCTGCTAATGAACACTGGGTAACAAGAAGGAAAGGAAACTGCATGGACTGAGCTTCCATGTCAGCAGCTGACTTTTAGTAGATCTTTGTTTTGATTGATCACCATGGATACAGGACTTCATTATGTGAAAATAAGAGCGATGTTTAATTTTTTTGAACCATATAATAGTAACATGGCCCTTGATTGGTCTAGAATAGTTATATTTAAATACAACTTTCCCTTTTTTAATATAAAAAGTTTGTAGTAAAATATTGTCCAAATTAATAAAAATTCACCTGCAGACGTAGTTTGAACTTTTAAATTAAATCGACCAGAAAAAGCCAAGTTAAAACAAAATATCCTAATGTTTATTTCTGCAAAGCTTTTATTAAATATACTCTCAGCTCCACTCTAGTCTCATCCAACGAGCATTTGACCTTCCAGAAAACATTCTCACTCAGTCTGCAAACACCCTGCTGCACCGGGCCATCTTCCTCACTGCTCCTCTGCCTCATTATACTCCTTTCTGCTCGCCCTCTCTGTGCAAACACTCTGAACAGACGACTCTGTCCAAGTAGGAAGTGATTGATTTCATTCACTATTTTCACATGAAGAATAATCAAATGTGACACGGTACAGATCACCATCATCTCCATGTTTCTCAGACAGAGGTTGAGAGAAACTATACAGAGCGTCTCCATTATTACCTTGTTTTCTGAGAACGTTTTAATTCACTCCTCTGGAAATCAAACCAGAATCGAGTCTCGGCTGAAAAATGACCAAACATTAAGCTCAAAATGTTACGGAAACTTCGCATTAATGTGTAGAAAACCCTGAACATTTAATGGTTTTAGGTGCAATATTTTAAAGACAAAGTCCAGTCAGCAAGGAATAATCAATGGATCATTTATACCCAAACTAATATGTTTATGATGATTTAATGAATTTGACTTTAACCGGTAAAATAAAAATAAAAAAATTGATGCAATCAGATTTAAATTGTCTGAATTCCTGGTTAAATATCTTTAATAACATAAATCATGAGGCTATTTGGGATATTTGTGGTGCTGCTCTTGCTGCCGTTCAGTCCCCCCCCTCAATAAGTCGTTTTTCCCCATTCTTTATTTTGCAGACATCAATGAGTGCATGAACCCAGGGATCTGCAGTCAGATCTGCATCAACCTGAAGGGAGGCTATAAGTGTGAATGTCACAACGGATACCAGATGGATCCGACCACCGGCGTCTGCAAGGCCGTTGGTGAGCATCTAGGAAGGAACGCTGCTGCTCTGGACGAAGATGGGCCTTTATGAACCCTTCTCCTTCCTCAGGTAAGGAGCCGTGTCTGATCTTCACCAACCGCCGGGACATCCGTCGTCTGGGTCTGGAGAGGAAGGAGTACACTCAGATTGTAGAGCAGCAGAGAAACGCCGCGGCTTTGGACGCAGACTTCAACCAGCAGACCATTTTCTGGGCTGATCTGGGTCAGAAGGCCATTTACAGGTACAATGAACCTCTAGATCTACACCACACAGATTCTGTGCCTTCATTTGTTTGATTCCCTCTGTAAACTCGTTGAGCAGCAGTCGATACGACCCACAATGAGCGCTGCTGATCTTTTTGGGACGATTCTTGGAGCTGATTTTTCTTTCTGCATTTACCTGATAAAATGATAAATGTTACAAACTTCTCAGTTCAAACAAAAAACAAACACTTGGTAACAGATAAAAATGTTATTAAATCAATAATGGTAAGCGGGTTATTCAATGCAATGGTTCCTAAACTTCTATAGCTTGCCCCCAATCACTTTAAACTGTTAAAACAAAATCAAATCTACTTTAAATCTCCTAAATTACCACTTAAAATCCAATTATTTTAAGTTCAGTGGTTTTATTCTGTGTATCAAATTTCAACATTGCTATCGATACATAAAACCACGGTACATAAAACCTTATTCAGCTCGAATAGGAAGGTTTTTAGGGTTGTATCCTCGGCCCACTGCTTAATACACATTTATTGAACTTGTTGAGGCTCAAAATGGTTTATTTCTTAGAACAAAAATCAAGACTAGAGACGATTCTCTTCATTTGCCAAAACCAGACAGGGTTTATTAAAGAGTCGAATCAAATATACTGTCAAAAAAATTCACAAATCCAGAGCTCATCTTTACAAAGAATCTTCCCCAAACCCAAGGCGCCATCTCAGCCTTATTTATACTTTAACATTATGTGAGTGTATTTAAACGACCCAGTATGTGGGAATCTAACTGGAGTGTGTTTTTGGCCACAGTTGTATACGTGCACGATGGCCAGTGATGGGAGTAACGCCGTTACCTTTTTAAGTAACGTGTAATCTAATTACTTTGACTAACTATAACGCAGTCACCATTGCTGACACCCCGTTACTGCACCCGAATGAAGTTGGCCCCCCCACCTTCTTCAAATCAGACAAAATTGGTGTCAAACGTTTGTGCAGCAAAAGTGTCGTTTGTTCCGCTATTGTTTTAAAGATATAAAGAAATATTTCTAGAGGTCATCAAAGGTCAGATCGAAATGGGTGTCAATTGGCTTAACATCTGTTTTTGCTGCACAAACGTAGCTAACTGCCCTTTGATGACCTCTAAAAGATATTATCATTGAAATGATAGCAGTACAAATGAAAATTTTTGCCATACAAAAATATAAAATTTTAAATATAAAATATTTAAAATAAAGATATTAAAAATTTTAAAATGCATATCTTAAATTGTATAAATTTTTTGTAATGCTATAATTTTAATAATTGTTTGTAGAAGCCGTCAAAGGTTGACCTTTGACCTCTAGAAATATTTCTTTATATCTTTAAAATGATATGTGATGAGGGTTAAGGGGGCGAGAAACGCAAAAGTAACGCAATAGTTACTTTTACTAGTGTAACGGGGGACTTTTATTGCGGAGTTTTTTTTTTGGGAGAAGTAACGAATTACTTTTTCAAAGTACGTGCCTAACACTGATGATGGCCTTATGTGCACGCAAGGATTCGTGTGGACCTCTGTGTTCTGAAATCTAAAAAGGAAAAAGTTGTTAATGCCGAAAGTCCCTGGATCTTAAATCTGCTACTTTCTGCCTACTTTGTCTTCTGCATGTATTGCCAATTATGAAAAAAAGGCCTTTTTACTGAACAAATGACACTTGAATATCATTACTTATGCAAACTAAACTAAAAAGTGAACATATTAAGGTTGATTTGATTCCCATAAATTTGCCTGAAATTTCTGGAATCTTAAACTAAAATTTGGGCTTTTTTTGTCTTTAGGAAAAGGTTGTTTAGGAGCAGAATTTTCTGTATTTGGTTTTCAGTTTGGTCTGTTTCTCCTCAGTACCGTCCTGGACAAGCGAGGAGACGTTGGAATCCACAGGAAAGTGATCGACAACGTCCAAACTCCTCTGGGGATCGCTGTGGACTGGATTTATAAGAACCTGTACTGGTCCGATCTGGGCACCAAAACCATTTCTGTGGCAAACTTCAACGGAACAAAGCGGAAAGTTCTGTTCAACAGCGGCCTCAAAGAACCCGCTTCAGTGGCCGTGGATCCTCTGTCTGGGTGGGTGGGTGGAAACCAGCTTCTGGAGCTCCTGCTTTAAATCATCCATCTGAGCCTTTATCTGTTGGTTCTGCAGGTTCATGTACTGGTCTGACTGGGGGGAGCCCGCCAAGATAGAAAAGTCCGGTCTGAACGGAGTGAACCGGCAGGTTCTGGTGGCAACGGACATCCAGTGGCCGAACGGGATCACGCTTGGTAGGAATGGAGCAACCAGCCGATCTGTAGTCAGGGGGGAGCGGCTATAAAAAGCTTTTCCTCTCCTTCCAGATCTGATCAAAGGCCGGCTGTACTGGGTCGACTCCAAGCTGCACATGCTCTGTAGTGTAGACCTGAACGGGGACAACCGGAACAAGGTGCTGCAGTCTGCAGACTACCTGGCTCACCCCTTTGCCCTCACAGTCTTTGAGGTACGGCTCTGGAGTGTTTGGACTCGCTACGTCCGGATCCATGTGCAAACCGGTCATTGGCTTCTCACAGAACTCAAGGATCTAATTAAAGTTCGTCAGCTAAAGAAGTTTGCTTCCTGTTTGGTTCCTTTGGCAGGATCGAGTTTTCTGGACAGACGGTGAAAACAAAGCGATCTACGGCGCCAACAAGTTCTCTGGTTCTGACGTAACGACGCTCGCCAGCAATCTGAACGACCCTCAGGACGTCATCGTGTACCATGAGCTGATCCAGCTGTCGGGTGAGAGTTAAAGAGTTATGTTAAAGAAAAACTTTAAAAATAAAAGATCCTTTTCAAAACTATGAAAATATAAAACTAATGTTTACAGGTAGCTGTTTCACACAATCGGCACCTTTATCCAAATAAAGTAATTCCAAACTGTTTCAGTTAAGATTGATCAAGTTTATTCAAGCCAGGCGGCGTTGGACTAACCTGACTCCGCCAGAAACCTTCCGTTGAACTAATTTTGGGAAGCAACTCATTTTTAAAGTCGTAGGGAAGTCGTATTTAAATGTCAAATCATTCTGGCTTAAACATGCATATAAATGTTCTCTTTATCAGACCATATTGTCCCAAAATTTCTATTTCTAAAAATCCTGTGTTAAAATCTGTTTTTTTTCCGTTATCTTCTGCAGGCCAGTTAGTTATAAATCAGCCTGAACACCTAAATTCGTCCAATCATATATAAACGGTCATCTGTCAATCAAATTTTTAAGGTGCAGAACAGAATAGCTTCTGTAGCTCAGAGGGAAATATGTTCTAAAGGTTTCATTGCAGCCGTAGCTCCTGATCACCTGCATCCAATGAGCAGAACACTGAGGGCTCAGAGGCCTGTTAATCTGCCTCATGACTTTATTCACATTAATGTCGGCAGAGGAGGGAAAACGCCTAAAAAATGGAGGGAGGAGCTGTTTAAAGCCAGAAAACGTGTCAAACGAGTTCATAGCTTCAGTTGGTTTTCATGCAAGTCTAGCCTTTGATTCCTGACTGTTCTACTTCATGTTTTCAGGAACCAACTGGTGCTCAGAGAAGGGGGAGAACGGAGGCTGCAGCTACATGTGTCTCCCTGCTCCGCAGATCAACAAACACTCCCCCAAATACAGCTGTGTGTGTCCTGAAGGCCAGGAGCTGGCTGCTGACGGCCAGCGCTGCAGACCCGGTGAGTTCCTTTAAAACCTCGCGCTCCGTTTAGGGATGCACGATATAATGGGCCCCCTATCGGCATCGGCCTTAAAACTGAATATTGGACATCGGCCACCCCACCGATATTTAACCCGATATTTGATCAGCTTCTGAGTTTCTAAAGTCTAAAAAACTACATCTTCTTCCTCAAAAACTTCTTTTTACAGACTTAAAACTTCTAAAAAGACGAGGGAAAAATATTGATCCATGAAAATATCCCAATATCTTCCTATGCTGATATATTGCCATTTAAAAACACCATATCAATCTCTTTTACTAATGAAATATTGCTATATGTCATCCTTATGCTCACGAAATCCCCCGAAAATTCACCAAATGTTGCCATATTTTTATATGTTGATATATTGCCATGATTGTCGATCTATTTTACTAACAAAATCTCACAAGAATTTGCAAAATATCCGCGAGAGTTTGTAACAGAGCGATGAAATTTCACGAGTCTGAAAGTAAAATAGATGCGATACGGCGTTTTTAAAAATCTATTTGATATCAGCATATGAAAATATATTTGAGTATATTATTTTTCAAAGTGTCAGAAATGGATAACAAAACTGCTATTTTCAATAACTACTTATTTTTGTCCAGCTTTAACATCGGTATCGATCTCGGTTATCCCGGCTACATGAGTTTTTAAAATATGGGATATCGGCCAAAATCCCAATATCGTGCATCCCTAACTCCGTTTCCTTCAGAAGAACGAGCCAGCGGCGCCGGCTGAACCTCAGCAGCCTCTGAGGAGGAGATGAAAACAGAACGGCACAGACGGCCAAAGTCTCAAACAACTTTAAAAGGACAGAATAAGGATTTCAGCAGGAAAGAAAGCCGAGCTGCTGCTAAGGCTCCCGGTAGCTATAGAAGCAGAAAGGACCCAAAGTCTTTAAGGCACAACTTAAAATTCATGTCTGCAAAGGTGCAGGATGAAGTAGTTGGCTGATTGTTTGGAGCAATTAGTGCTTCTAGGAATGAAAGGAGAACAGCAGCCCTGCCCTTTCCTCTCCGATGGAAACGCGGTTGCTTAGAGACGCCGTTTGCCGGCTTTGTTTTCCGTCATGGCTGCGGTCCAGCTCCTTCCTCTGCTCCCACAGATTAGCCTTTTCAAACCTAAAGAGGAGTCGGACAGGAACCTGACAGCTGAATCCGCTGCACATACCCGACTAATTGGACTCAAACTTCAGCCGGAGGCTCCAGAACTCGCAGGACGGCGCCTGTGAGAGACCGACTCTAGCAAAGGAAACCGTCTGCATCGACGCCATCTTTGATGTTTGTAGATGGTTAATCACGAAGGTTCTAAATATTAATCAGAATCACAGATTCTGATCCTAATTTGACGGATTTTCTGTTAATTTAATAAGGAAACATTTTAGTTTAGCAGAGATCAGATGCATGAAGCAACAGTTTCACCTAAAGATGGTTATTAAATCTGAAATTATGTTAAAAGAAATGCTCATTTCTGAAGGTTTTAAATGCTCAGGGTTTGAGTGCAGGTCGATCTGAGAGGAAGAGAATAAGGATCTGGACTTTGACTAGGCCGAGGTGGGGGTGGGCAACGTATTGATCATAGTCCAGATATGTTAGAAAAGCGATCAGGCTGCATCGTCTCTGATCCATCAGCAGCTCCTCTGCTTCCTGCAGTGAAAAATTAAAGCCTTTGATTGGAGCTTATGGCGATGCAGATGATGATCCTCAGGCTCCCATCATTCCCTGATGGCTGACTGGTAACCAGTCTGAGCTGGACCGGTCCAGTAGAGGTTTATAAACCAGCTTCCTTCCCAGTAAAGCTGTAATCAGCAGCTCTGCAGGCCGTTCTGCCTTTTTACAACCTTTTTAAAGCAGCAGAGACATTTTTTCAGTTGGGATCTTAATTGGTTTTATTTAATCTGGACTTTATTCCTCGTCTCATTTAAGTGGCTCTTCTTAAAGCAACCTTTTCTTTTTATTCTTTCCTGTTTCCTTTCCATTTGTCCTTCCTTGCTTCCTTCCTAATGTCTTCATGTTCTTCCATTGTCTCCTTCTTTTCTCGTACATTACTGACCTTTTTATCTTCTACCTTTAGTCTTATTCTTTATTTTATTCTTCCTCCACCCTTTCTAATCAGCCTCCTTGTTATAAATTTAAATGTTTAAATTATCTCTGCAATAAGTGAGGCATAAGTGGAGGAACTATAGGACAGATCTGGGAGTCCTGGAGTTTAAACCTTCTGTCTGAAAGTCTGGGCGTCTCCGAGGTTCATCCAGCTTCTATTTGTCCCATCTCTATGGCCGCCGGTCCTTCTCTCTGGGCTGAAGCGAAGCTGCGGCTGTCAGAGTCCGTCTGCGGACTAATTGGGCCGTTTCCAGGACGCCTCGTTGCTCTTTGCTCCGACACATCCAGCCCATTTTCCAGCTGCCTCAGTCGGACCCGGCGGGAAGCCTGGAGCTTTGTGAGGCGCAGCTCCTAGCGCCTCTAATCTCGTTAGTGAGACAAAGTGAACAGAGGCGCTCCTCCATTTAGAGCTGGACTGAAAGCTGCAGACTGTTACTCTGAAGGCCGTCTTTAGAGACGGCGGGGATCCTAGAAGTTCAAGTTTGAAACTCTCTTTCTCTCTGTAAGGAGATTGATCCTCCAGGAAAGCTTTATTTCTCCTCAGAGCTTCACATCCAGATGCTGATACGGGATAATCTGCTTTTGATGAAGATGACGAAGCTTTTTGCAGATTCTAGGACCGAAGCATCGGTTTATTTTAATCATTTAACCTAAAGGCGGTTGAAGGCTGGATTGATTTGATTAAAAAGCTTCTATTTTATGTAGATTTTCCTCCGTTCTGCCTCCAGAGTTTCATTGTTTTCATGACTCAGTGAGTTCGTCTCAGCAGGACTTTACTGTAATTATTCCTACTTGGTCAGGATCTGTTCCATAGCTGCTAATGTTTCCTTCTGTGTGACAAAAAAAATACTTTAGAGCCAAGAGTACGACAGACTGACTGCAGCCTTTTATGGGGCGACAATTTGCTTAAAGAGGCACTGATCTGATAAACTATCAAATATTTGCTCAGACATGAACTAATTAAAGGAGAAGCGGCGTTCTGTCAGACCAGCTTACCTATAACTGATAGTACCGTTAGTTTTGCTTGAGAAATAGACTTTAAACGCTCTAAACAGGTGTGTATATCCCTTTAGTCATGTACAAAAAAACAATTTAAGGTCAAATCACCATACGCTTTAAAAAATACTAAAAAAGTGTGTTTTTTTTGTACATGACTGAAGGGATACACGCCTGTTTAGAGCGTTTAAATACCATTTTTTTTTTGTACAAAACTAAAGGGCTAAACTGGAATTGACTATGGGTCAGCTGGTCGGACAGAACAGCAGACTACTGGTCAGAGCATAGAGCTTGGAATCTAGAGGTTCAACGCCCACTGCCACAGACACTGAGCAAAACCCTGAACCCCATACTGCTCCCCTGGTGCTGCACAATGGCAACCCAACTGCTCCCTGAGGGGAGGGGTTAAATGCAGAGGGTTAATTCCACGGCTTCTGACGGTGTAATGACAATAAAAATAAATTAAAATAACTGAAAAAAGGCTTACTGGATCTAATATCAGATAAAGACTCTGATCCAGTCATTTCCTTTATATCTTAAGGTTTCAGTGATCTAGTAACTTTAGCTGCAGCACAGCAGCTTCTGATTTTAAAGTTTGTCCAGCCGGATGCTTTCATTCGCATGGCGGCGTCTGCGGTTCATCGTCAGCGATTCACTCGGTCTGATACGAGTCGATGGAATCAAACAGTAGATGTAATGAAACCAAACGGACTGAATCCTGACTAATTTTTTATTTATTTTGGTCTATTGGGTTTTTTCCAAATACTTTGAGTTAACATTTGAAGTTTGGAAAAGCTTTTTATTGCACAATTTAAATGGAAACGGAAAAGAATCGTTTAAGGTTTTATTTTAAATTTTATTTACTGCTGTAAATCATTTAGACTTTTTAAAAAATGACAGGATTGAGTCTTTGTTAGGACTCTATTATTATTTTGCAAATTGATTAATCTGTAAAAATATTTCTATTAATCAAACAGGCTACTTAAAGATGTTTAAGAATAATATATTTATTTCTTACAAAGTGAAACTAAAAGTTTTCCACTTGTTCTGGATTATAGAGGAGATTGAAAGGTGACATTTTTTTTTTTTATATTCAAAAATTTTATATAATTTTTTGCAAGTTTGATATAATTCCTGCTGCAATGGAACAGTCGCTCTGTAAGCTAAAGGCATGTTTTACTCGGTCTCCAGTGAGCCTAAATAGGTAGATTATTTTAATAATCGATTAATCGGATTGTTTCAGCTCTAGTTCTTGTACCAGTTGTCATGGTAACGGCTGCATTTTGAGTTTCTTAGGAATTGGATCTTATTTCTAGCCTAACCTTAGCGCAGTGTGACGTCACCGCAGTGATGAACGCTGTCGGATCCATAAGGTTCTGGTTTCCAGTCCACCTCAGAGCCTCATGTTCTCCACTGGAAGCGTCTTCATGTGGCAGCAGGGCTTTCAAACGTAGCAGACCTCAGTCTGACTCTATGCTGCCTTGAAGCAGGATTATGATCAGTTTGGTAAAAGCAAAGCAGCTGACCTCAGGTTAACCAGCTCTCTCTACAGAGAACCAGTTTCTATCCGATGCTTAAAGTTGTGCCTCTTCTTGTGGCAGAGTCTTCCTCCAAAGATCCCTCAGAGGATGGTAGCAAAGCGCTAACGCAGCCGCCTAAAGGTAAAACCGT
>JAGKQL010000057.1:30991847-31008578 GCA_018398635.1 Cyprinodon brontotheroides
AAGGTAGAAACGTCTAAACTGATGAAAGTTTCTTCTCTCGTCACAGATTTCTATCGTCAGCACAGAAGACGATTTATCCTGATTCTCGGACTTCTTCGTTCTCGCGGAAACCTGCTCAGTTACATGGCTGCCTCCTTGTTACCATGCCAACGGGTTTCCGTAGCAGCAGCCCTTACAGTTGAACCACATGCCTTCAGAAGTGCATTAAGTCCTGATCTGTGGTGAAGAGGAAATGTTATTTATGCATGGTGAACCACTTCCATGTTTGGCTTCACAGCGTTCAAAGAATTTATTGGATTTTGATTTTGTGTTTTGTTCTGGTTTGGTCTCTGCTCACATGCGTTCTTTCTGGGTTCAGCCGAGGGAGGCTGAAACTTTATCAAACGGTTTCCTGGATCTGACTGGAACCAGGATCCCGGTTCTCAGGTCTTAACGGGGAACATGTTTGGAGACGACGCAGAGGGCGAATATTTACCCGGTTCTGAAGCAAACGTTGGGGCCTCTTTTTATCGCTCTCTTCTTGCACATTCGGATTACTATTGCTGACGTCGCCATGGTTACAGCGTTTGTAAACAGTGTAAATATGTTTCCTCCCTCAGAGACGTGACTGTAAATCAGGACACGGTTTGATGCACTTTGATCAAAGTTCTCTCTGTAAATCAGATTGTATAAACGGACTTTGTTTATGGCTGGAGACCTCAGAGCTCCGGCTTATTTCAGAACGGAAGGAAAAAAAATGGCTGAATTTGGTAAATGACTATTTTGTATGTTTGTGCTGTTGCTGTGAACTTTTTATAGCCTTGTACAGTGAAGGAGAAAATAATGAAACTGCATCTGGAAATGATCTGATTCCTAAAGTAATTTTGAATTAAAACTAAATCAGTGTTCAAAACGAATCGTCTGCTCATTTTTTTTTTTTTTCTCAGCCCCTCGTCAGCCGAGCGGCTGAAGCGTCTTTGCTGCTCCAGCTGCGTGGTGCTAAAGTGGGTCTGATGTAGGGGTGGGTATTTACGGAAGAGGATTAGGGCCACTGGAAAAAAAAACTGATTTTTAAATTTTATTTCAGTTTAACATGGGGAAAAAGTCAGAACTCTGACTTTTTCCCCATTTTAAACTGAAATAAAATTTAAAAATCAGTTTATTTTTTTTTCCCAGTGGCCCTAATCTTCTTCCGTATGTATTGGCAAAAAAGTCATTAATCGATTCAAATCACAATTCACATGCCACGATGCGATTCTATCACGATGCATCACGATACTTGAAATATTGCGATGTATCGCGATGCATTGCGATATTTTCACTGAACACTAAGAAAAAGATCCAGCCCTTACCAGTGGCTGACTGGATGGATATGATCTGGATCGTGTCTTTAATTGATTCGTAACTGAAAGCAACTGAATTCATACATAGCTGTATTTATTGAAATGACTTTTGGAGGTGTTGCCATGAAAACAAATACTGGACAGAAATATTACTGGCGTGGACACGCTGACAAAAAGATCTTAGGATTCATCAAAGTTAAAATAACAAAATAAGGATAATCAGTGCCGTACATGGCCTCAGTGGTCCTTTAAACCAATGAAATGAAAACATTCAAATGTATATTTCCCCTTTTGCAAATGACGTGCATCATATCAATTTCCTTTTTACCTTTGTTTTTAAAGCCAAAATGCATCCAAGCATCTGACTTGAAATTTGATGGAGCCGCGGGGTGAATTTTCATAGTGTCCTCCATGTTTTATTTCATGACTCGTCGCAGTATCCCGCGCTTGTGACACAAAGCAGCGGGCGTCAACACATCCGCAGCGACATCTGCTGGACTGGAAGTTGTATTACACTTTACTTGGCTGTCGCCAATCAGTGTGAGTGCTTTTGTATTTGTTCATTTTTTTTATTTTATTTTTTTATAATCAATTCTTGCCTTCAAGAATCGATGCAGTAGATCACAAAAATTAGAATTGCGATTGCATCTTTGTGGCGATTAGTTTTGAATACCCTTAGTCTGATGCTGCGGTGGGCGGAGCTACTCTATCCCTTTCTTTGCCTGGAACAATGGCGCTATATTAGCTGTGATCAGCGAAAGGTAAAAGTAGTTAGAATCTATGTTGAAGTGAAAGAAAGTCCTCCTGAAAACATGGTCTGTGCAATCAGTTCATCAAAGATTACCATCCCGTGCCTGTAATGAAGCTCCATAAATCGGCATTAGCCTACTGGAAGCGCGTGTTTCCATAACGCTGGTAGAAGGAAGCTAACTGGAGCTGGAGTCCAGTTTTATGGACCTCCCCAAAGGTTCTCGGTTGGTTTGAAATGTGCAGGATGGACCAATAGAAAGTTGATGTTGGAACAAACTTCAGGTCAGACTGAGTTTCACGTCCTGCCGATAAAACCCGATCATCACCCTGACTAAAGCCCTCAGTGACGATGGATGCTGCTGAAACATCTCCACTCAGCCAGCTGCTGTTTTACCTCCTGAACAGCCTGGGGCGCCATTGTTCCACTGAAGGAAGGTGAAGGGCAGCCCAGACCATGATGGCGCCGCATTAAACATCTCAGGCGGCCTCTCCTTCTCCTGCCAGTAATGTTGGACATCAAGGTTCTACTTTTCTCAGAGAATAAATCTTCCTCCCACCTTTAAACTTCATGCTTGGTCTCCCTGGCCTTTCTGCCGTTAAAGGAGCCGTGGCCTAAAGGCGTTTGGTCTGAAGGTTATTGGGTCAGTTATTTCAACTCTGACCTCAGTCGAAAATTAGTTTTTTTTCATTAAAACTAACATTTTTATAAACTGAACCATATAGCAGGTAATGATGGGATCTAAATGCTCCGAGTTGTTTGCAGCTCCTTCAGGAGCCAGATGTTCTCTTCCCCAAATGTTAGGATGGCATTTGAGACGCCATGACAGCCGCAGAGCTGCATTCATCCATTCATTATCCCCATTTTCCTCCCAGCCGGATTAATCTTATCCAACCGCCGGGAGGCGAAATGTCGGATAATAACCAGGATTAAGGAGGAGAGGGACTTGAGATGTTAAATTCTGAAGCTTCAGGGCTCAGTCTGCCGTTTCCTCTGAGAAAACAAACCTGAACTGATTTTCTATACGGTGTTTGAACCAATACGGCTCATTTATCTGGTTATATGAGTGTTAAGGTGGAGAGATTTTCCTTCACTGAAGGCAAGAAAGTAGATCTGAAAATGGAATGGGATTAGGAGCAACACTTAATCCCACTAGAAAAACCAAAGAAGACATTAATTCAACATTATGGCCATTTATACTGAGCTGCTTCAAGTAAAACAGAACCTAAAAATAAAGGAAAGAGATAAAGGCATTAAAGATGGCCGCACTTTCCATCATCTAAAAGGTATAATTAGAAAAAATAAAATCTGTATATACAAAATGAAAAATGTTCAAGTGTCTAAAAATTTCACATCTTCCAAACATGTCAGAAGAGATCAAACAGGTTTGTTTCGCCTCAGTGAGAAATAAATCTACCGTCTGCATCAAAGGGAAAAGTGCTTCCCAAGAACTTAACCAGGTGGGAGCAAAGAGCAAAAAGAAGGGGACCCACATCAGAACCCTGAGGGACTCCATATAAGATAGGAGCAGAGGAGGACCTGAACCACCGCAGAACCGTTCCTTGATCTCCACCCAGTGCTCTGAACCAGAGAGAGGTTCCACCGCATCAAAGATGGCCACCCCAGATAGATCCATGTGTCTCTCAATCGTCTGATTCTTCCCAAGTCGTTTTGTTTTAATCTCTCAGGACCTGAAATGTTTTTATACGATGAATCAAATCAAAGCAAATTACAGGAGTTTATGAACTGAAGTCCAACTGATCCGTTTATCTGACCTTTTTATGCCGAGTGCCTCCATTAAGTTTTCAATGAATGGATTTATTACCTGAATCTATTTGGTCATAAAGATAAAATCCTCCTGAAGGGTTTTAATCCAGTCCAAATTTATCCTCTTTACTAGATTAGCCAGCATAGCACAGCTCCTCATAGTCCTCACATATAAGGAAAATTATTCTTTAGATTTAAAAAATGAGTGGTTTAATTTAGCAGATAATTCACATAAAACATATAACTGACATAAAAACCTGAGCTGTAACCTTTAACTCATCTTCAGCAAGCAAAGCCTCATAATGACGCCTATAAAGTGTTTAAGTGTTTAGCTCCTGATCTCGCTGTAAATCCGGCAGATTTGTGGCGACATGAAGAGAGAGAGAGAGAGAGAGACGTGGAAAGATGGAGTGCAGAGGATAATAGTGCTTAAAACTTTAAGCACCCGGATCATCTCAGCCAGCGGCGCCGGATGACGACTTCTCCTCTCTGAGGCAGGTCTGATCTGAATGTGAGGAGAAAAGAAAACCTGCAGGATGTTTTCTCTTCTTCTGGTTGAAAGGCTTTCTGTTGGGATGTGTCCCCTGTGAGCGACGCCATGCTGAACCAGCTGAGGGCCCGAAGCAGGAGTCTGTTCTCCAGCTACAAGCCTGGCAGCCAGATTCAGGTCCAAGAACCGGAGGATCAGCTGGATCTGATCTGCACCTTCATCAAGCCATGGAACTCCATGCAGGTCAGACCGTCGTTATTCAGCTTTCATTAAGATCCCATCTGAAGCTTTTCTCTCCTGCTCTCTTTCAAAGCTTCGCCTTTCCTAAACTAAACAACCTGGAAGAGCAAATATTAAAAGTTAAACCTCATATCAGAGGCTGAACGCTTCACTGTTAGTTTTCCTCCAGTCATGAACAGGATTACAGTCGCAGCTTTTAATTAATTTTCTTTTCCTGAATAATCAAATGTTCATATTTGTTAAAATAATTCGAGTGTGTCTAATTCACTCACAATGGACGTCTCAACTTCCAGGCACGGTGGTGGCAGCATTATGCTAACCTGACTCCGCCAGATGGATTTGCTCCGCATATCCATCTGGAAACCTTCCGTTGAAGTAATTTTGGGAAGGGGCGAAAATACTGGTTAGCTGATTGGCCTATGTTGGTGATAGACGGGCCAAATAAACCAATCAGATCAACGAAGCATATGACGTACTAACAGAGCGACGACGAAGAGGAGCCAATTGATAGATCAAACTCTTGCCGAAACCAGTCGGGAGAAGAGCAAAAACATGCAAGAGTAGCCTGGTTTGTGGTTGTGTTTTTGTCGTCGTTTGTCGTTGATCTGATTGGTTTATTTGGCCCGTCTATCACCAACATAGGCCAATCAGCTAACCAGTATTTTCGCCCCTTCCCAAAATTACTTCAACGGAAAATATGCGGAGCAAATCCATCTGGCGGAGTCAGGTTACCGCGGATCCACTTCAGCTGACTGCTGGAAGAAGAATCGATTAAATTCAGTTTATTTCTATAGTGCAGTGCTTCTCAAATAGTGGGGCGGGCCCCTTCTTCGGGGCGCGGTGCGATACCTGGGGGGGGCGCGTGTGACCCTTTTTTTGGCCGTACTAGTATAAAGTGTAATTGCGCATCCACTGCATTAGGCGGAAGTGGCGCTCTCATTGTTACTTCTATCACGTTTGGGACAGTACAACATTTTACCACTTACAAGACAACAGCTTTGCCTTGGTTGCCAGTGTTGAGTCAACAGAAAGCTCCGACTGCGTTCTATCTATAGCCTCCGTTATTCAACATAACAATCCCCAAAATGAAAAAGTTTTTAACAGGGATGAAAAGAAAAGAGAGACAAAGATAACGAGACAAAAGAAAGTCACCCGAAAGCTAAGACGAGGAAATACGACGAAGCGTATTTAGTGCTTGGCTTCACTGTGATCACAGTTGGAGAAGAGGAAAGACCGGTGTGTTTGGGGTGTCTAAAAATGCTGGCAGCGGACACCATAAAGCAAAATAAATTAGCGCGTCACTTAAATACGTTACACCCCAATCACGCCGATAAGCTGCTAGAGTTTTTTCAGCAAAACGTGCTGAACATATGCACAATATATCTTTCTTTTTTTCTTTTCTTTAATGCTAATAAGGATAAAATGTTATACAGAGATGGAAAGTCATGGTGGGGAGTGGGGGGCGCGAATAGTTTTCTTCTTGCTAGGGGGGGGGGCGTAACAGAAAATAATTGAGAAACTGCTGTAACCAATTCACAACATGTAATCTCCGGTCGAATTTTTAGTTCACAGATTCAAACCTTTTCCAAAGCGCTGAGAGTTTTTGATTTACTGGTGACTGTTGACTCAGGAAATCCTGCTATGCTCGTGCTCCTTGATCTTTCAGCTGCCTTTGACACGGTGGACCGTGGGATTCTCTTAGCGCGTCTTCAGCAGTGGGTGGGCATTACAGGGTCTGCTCTCTGATGGTTCCAGTCTTATTTGACTGATCAGAGCTTTTCTGTGCAGCTAGGCGAATTCACCTCATCTTCAGCTCCTGTCAGTTCTGGGGTTCACCAAGGCTCCATTCTTAGACCTATTCCTTTTTCTCCTGTATATGTTACCTTTGGGGTCAATTTTCAGGAACCATAATCTTTCTATTCTAGGATGCTGATGATGTCCAGATCTACTTTCCTTTAACTTCGAAATCCAACAACTCCATCCAGTCATTTTCTAACTGCTTAAATGATGTTAAATAATGGATGGCCTCAAACTTTCTGAATCTGAATGAAAGTAAGACAGAAATTATAATGTTTGGTTGTAGTCCAGCAGTTTTTCCCCCTGGCTTCTTGGGCCCTCTTACACCTAACATTCGATCATCAGTAAAAAATCTTGTTTTTAATATTTGATCGCCAGGTTAGTTGGGTCGTAAAAAATTGCTTTTACCAGTTAAGAATTTTATCAAAAGTGAAAGGGTACCTGCCACAAAAAGATCTGGAGACCGTAATCTATGCTTTTATCAATACAAGATTGGATTACTGCAACTCTTTATATGCTGGCTTGGACCACTCACTTTTACACCGTCTGCAGTTGGTAAAAAATGCAGCTGCCTGGCTCCTTACTGGCACACATAAACGTGACCACATATCACCTGTTCTAGCCTCACTGCACTGGCTAACGGTTGTTTTTAGGATAGATTTTAAAATTTTATTGTTTGTTTTTAAAGCTCTTAATGGTCTAACCTCCCAGTATTTGACTGAGCTTCTCCAAATCCGTGCCCCGTCTTCTCATGTCTGAGTGGACATTTGGCAAGATTACTATTTTATTTTAAATTTTATTTTTATTCTAAAATGCATTTTAATTGAAGCATTTATCTATTATTTTAAAGTGTTTATGTATTTTGTAGTAGTTTTTATCTTATGTTTGCTGCAGTGATGGGGTAACCCGTTTACTTTTAGTAACGAGTAATCAAAATTATTACTCTTACCGTACTGCAACTCCAGTTACAATTGTAGACATCCGTTACTGCGTTACTCCAGATTACGCACAATTAACCTTTTTTCACGGTAGGACTCGTGCGTGCGTCATGAGAGAGGGGAGGATGGAGAGTGAGGAGGACTCCAGCAGTAAAACAGCGCTTTCCAGATGGAAATACTGGTGTTACGTCGAGCTGCGTTTTCCCCACCAGATACGGTTTCCCCTGCATCTCCGCACAGCGCGGCGGCACGATTCAACGCGCAAGCGACAGGAAACGCGCATGCTCGCTAAAGGCGCGCAAAATCCGCCCTGTGCTTGCACCACAGGAGAACTATGGAGAGCATGAAGGATCATTAGCCTATATGGAGAAAGAGAGAAAGATGGATGGATGAATATAGCTACATGTTTCAGTATCTATAACAACCCAAACACAGGATTTCAGAATTAGACATCCCCAGTTTCATACACTCGCAAAAGTAACGCAGTAGTTACTTTTACTACTAACTAGTTACTTTTATTGTGGAATAACTCTGTTACTAACTCAGTTACTTTTTGGGGGAAGTAACTAGTAACTATAACTAATTACTTTTTTAAAGTAACGTGCCCAACACTGCTTAACTGTACAGCACTTTGGTCAACCCCAGTTGTTTTAAATGTGGTTTATAAATAAAGTTTGAGTCGAGCTGATTGCATCGACTCACTGGCTCCTCAGCAATCCCTCACACTAAGCATGCTTGTAGCGACAGTGGAGAGGAAAAACTCCCTTTGAACAGGAAGAAACCTGTAAAGGTAAACTGTAAAGTGCCTTGAGATGACATGTGGTGTGAAGTGGCACTATAGAAATAAACTGAATAGAATTGACTCGTTCTCCATCACCTTGAATATTTTAACTTGTGCAGGACCTGAGCAGAGACATCTACGACCTTTATGCCGAGTACGAGCGGGAGGAGGTGGAGGATCGGCTGCCGGTGTCGCCTTCTCGTGTTCTGGTGTCTCCGACCAAACATCTGACCCTCAACATCAACGTTGGAGGAACGGTAACATGAGAACGTGGTGCAGGAACCTCCTGCTTTATGGCATTTATCATCCTCCGGCTTTATTAGATATTAATAACAATCATAACAAGTAAAAGTAAAGAAAATAGCTGAAGGAAAATAAGGTTAAATATTATGAATAAGGAGGATTAAAAATACAATTTAAAAGTGAATAAAAATACAAATTTCCACTCTTAAAAAGTAGTCAAAGATTCAACAATAAATAAATTGTAATGAATTGTTTTCATTCTATGATTAATTGTATCTGTATTTTCATTTTTTTTCATTATTTTAATTAGATTTTTGTCATTTATAATTTATTGCATTTTCTGTTTTTATATATTTATTATTTTTCTTTAGATTTCATAATTTTTATAAATTCTATACTTTCTTGAGTTTTTTGTTTTACTTTGAAACTTTCATTATTCTAGCTTATTGGATAAAACTAATAAAATCTTTTTTTTTTTCTCTTTATGGATAAAATAATTTAATCTTTTATGTTTTCTATCTGCTGGTTTAGCAGCTGATGCTAAAGCAAAGCAAACTTCTGATTCTACCAGAAGTTTAGTTTATTTAGTATTTGGAAAACTTTTATTCTGAAAGGTAATCTTTCTTTTCTGTTTGTTTGTTTGTTTTTTATAACAATGCAGAGTTTGTCTTTTTTTAACACCTCTAATTTTAATTATTTTGTGGCACAAAACTTCAGTTTAAACATTAATATTTTCTCTTTTTTCCACAATGAAGAAAACGGCATCTTTTTGATTTTATAATCAGTATTTCTGCAGGTGAATGATTTCAGATTATTTGATGTTGTTGTAAAGCTTTACTATCTGAAGGTTGAGCCAGCAGAAGGTCCGTCTCAGACCAGAACCACTCAGATGATTGTAACGGTTTCTCCTCAGGTCTACCTGCTGCCCTACAGATTAGCCGTGCGGTACCCAAAGACCCGGATCGGCCGTTTGGCCACCTACACGGACCACAGCAAGAAGCTGGACCTTTGTGACGATTACGTCGTCCAGAGCAACGAGTTCTTCTTCGACCGGGACCCAAAGGTTTTCCACAATATCTTCAACTTCTACAGGTGAGTTCGGATGAAAGTCTGGCCCCTACGGCTCAGTGATGAATTTTACAGCTGGAGGTTTTTATCTTCTTTCCACTGCCTGGTCCAACAGAACCGGAGTGCTGAGCATTCAGGAGGAGCTGTGTCCGCACAACTTCCTGGAGGAGATCCACTACTGGGGGGTGAGGATCAAATACACCCATCGCTGCTGCCGCATCTCGTTCGAAGAGAGGCAGGACGAGCTGAACGAGCAGCTGAAGGTCCAGAGGGAGCTGTTAGCTGAGGTGAGCCGGTCCAGGAGTTTACTGAACCTTCTGTCTGCAGCTCTGCCTGCTCCTTTTAAAGGCATAAGAGGGGCCGATCTTTTTTATTTCGGGGTGGATGGAGTCTAAATAAATGAGATCCTCTTAACTCTGGTAATCATTCCTACCGGTGATACGTTTGCGTAAAGGCCGATCCCCACGCCGCGTTGTCCTGTTAGCTAGCAACTTTTTCTGCTTTGCGCACTTTCAGGCGCAGCATCTGTGGTGTGAGCCACGGTTTCAGGCGGTCACTTCGAAGCTCACCTTTCTCACAGCGGTTCTTTAAAATGGGTTTAGGGTCGTAAGAGGAAAAAGTGTCCACAAAGCGTATGAGAAGAAAAGAAAGGCCTCAGCGGAGGCAGATATATCCCAGAATGGTTTGCGCTAGAGCCTCGCTAAAAGCATTATGGGATTTGTTGTCACAGCAGCCGCTGTCGCTACCCTAATAACAGATGGTGCAGGCACCGCGTAGTGGGAGGGAGGAGTTACGTGACCAACGGGGAGCAAAAAGGCAGTGATCATCTGTCTGAACGGCCAGTTACCTGAGTTCACTATAAAGTTCACTATAAAGTCCCCGCTCTAAATAGTGAAGGAGGGATTTAGGGGTTAGGGTGGACGTTCAGACACAGTGAGCTTGTATGATCTATGAGAACAGCAACTTTTAAAGGAAGTGTGCACGAGGAGAAATGGGCTCGTGCACGCTCTCGCACGCGTTTGATAGGCGTTCCCTCTTAGGAGCGGGTACAGGGTTGTGCATGTGCATCTTTTTTAAAACTGAGAGGGCGGGTCTTTTAAAAAAGTTGCAAAAATTTGCCCCAATACCTCTATTCTATTCTATTTTATTCTATTCTACATCTGCTGCTGAGTTTGGGTCATAGTTTTGTTGGTGACGCCGTTTGGACTCACATCGGACTGTGTTGAATTGTTCCTTCAGCTCCTCCAATCAGGCCAGGATATTTTAGTTTCCTAACTGTCCAGCCATGACCTTTAACCTTTGACCTGCTACCTTAAGGCTGTAGTCTGAGCTTCCTTTGGCTGCAGTTGGGTCTGGCTGATTAGCAGCTGTCTCTACTCCTGACTGTGACCAGACTGATGGAAAGAACCGCTGCTTCTCTGAGGTCACCGCTGATGCAGTCTCTCCTCACTGCTGTAGAGTTAAAAGTATGAAAGGGAGGTAAGATGTGGATCATTAGAGGGTTGATCGCGTTTCAGCCGCCTGTTGGTCCAAACCTTCAGCGGCCAGTCAAACCAGAAGTCGTAGCGGGTCCAGAAACGACGGCGTTCTGCTGTTATTTCACCACCTGAGGTCTTAGGGATGTAATCGGCTTCCTGCCTCTGACCTACATGATGCAGCGCGGCGGCGTCTGGACAGATGGCAGAGCAGCAATAAGCTGCTTCTTGGCCCAGATTTAGGCTGATGTTGAAGTCGATGATGTCATCAGTTTACTTCCCCTGAAGCAGCTTTAGGTCATCGACTGGGAGGGAAACATCTGGATGGATGGACGGATGGATGGATGGATGGATGGATGGATGGATGATGGATGGATGGATGATGGATGGACGGATGGATGGATGGATGATGGATGGATGGATGGATGGATGGATGGATGGATGATGGACGGACGGATGGATGGATGGATGGATGGATGGATGACTGACTCCAGCTCCTGGTTGCTCCATCACGCTCTTCCTGCTCCTGCAGCTGGAGTTGGAGGAGAACGACTCCATGTTTGATCACATGACCTTGGGGTCGACCCGCAGGAAGATCTGGAATCTGATGGAGAAGCCGTTCTCCTCGATCACCGCCAAGCTGATGGGCGTGGCCTCCTCCTTCTTCGTGCTGGTGTCGCTGGTTGCCATGACGCTGAACACGGTGGAGGAGATGCAGTTTAAGGTACGTCTCTGAGGGAACCTGTGAGGCCGAGAACCTGCTGAGAACTTCCCTGCGGTTCCTCTTTGCTGCAGCTGCCGTCGGGCCAGCCCAGTGGCAGATTCTACGGCGAGGGCGTGGAGACGTCCTGCATCGCCTTCTTCACCCTGGAGTATCTGCTGCGCCTGGCCTCCACGCCTGACCTCCGGTGCTTCGTGCAAAGCGTGCTGAACACCGTGGACCTGATCGCCATCCTGCCGCATTACCTGCAGATGCTGCTGGAGTGCTTCGAGGACCGGGACGTCCACCACCACTCTGGGGACATCGAGACTGTGGCGCGTGTCGGGAAGGTAACCTCAGGACCGGGTGGTGACCCTCTACAACGGTTGCCCCCGACGATTCATGGACCTTCTGTGTGTCTGTAGGTGGGCCAGGTTCTGAGGATCATGCGTCTGATGAGGATCTTCAGGATCTTGAAGCTGGCTCGTCATTCCACCGGGCTGAGAGCCTTCGGCTTCACTCTGAGGCAGTGCTACCAACAGGTCTGATCTAACCGTTACCGGATCAGGAGCTTCCTCCCAGCAGGAGATTCCCAGAAAACCTTCAGCATTTCTGAAGCTCCTCAGCTGAGCAGATGTTGGAGCTGGAAGGACTTGGATGGTTGAAGCTTCTTCTCTGGTTAGTAGAGGTGAAGAAGTAAATGTCCTCGTCCTTCCTTCCTCTCAGTGGTGGGCGGGATCTGTCTTTAAACCTTCAGAGAAGACCACCTCCAGCTGGGATGGACCTCCTTTACTCCCACCGAGAGGGTTTCCAGGAGCCACTCACTGGCAGGAAACCCCAGAGGCTATAAAAGTTAGAACAATAGAAGATGGTTCCTCCATGTTTCCTTACCTCCTTCCCTTCTGCAGGTGGGCTGTCTGCTGCTCTTTATCACCATGGGGATCTTCATGTTCTCCGCCATGGTTCACAGCGTGGAGCACGACGTCTACAACACCAACTTCACCTCCGTACCACACGCCTGGTGGTGGGCCGCCGTGAGTGGACCTTCATCAGACACTAATACCAGAGGGAACGAACGAACGGGCGAGCGGGTGGGCGGGGATAAAGGAAGGAGGAGGGACAAAGGGAAGGAAGGGAGGTGATTAGGAAGAAATGAAGGAGAAAGGAAGGAATGGAAGAAACAAGGAAGGGAAAAGAAAGTGGGAAGGAGGGAAAGGAGGAAGGCATTGAGGGAGGGGTTAAGGAGGAGGTTAGGAGGGAATAAAAATAAGGAAAGGGATGAAGGAGTGTGATGGAACGGATTAAGGAAAGGAGGGAGGAAGGAATGATCAACATTGGAAAAAAGGAGGGATAATGGAAGGAAGGAAGGAAAGGATGAAGCAAGGAAAGAAAAAGGGAGGGATAGAATGAGGAAAGAAGCGACTGATGGAGGAGGAAGGGATCAAGAAAAGAAAGGAGTGATAAAGAAAGGAGGCAAGGAAGGAAGGAATGATCACACCTAGATCAGCCCGCGGTTTTCAGGAATGTCTCCACCAAACCTGGAGGACAGTGAGAACATCATCATCTCCTGTCTGGTCCTTCCAGGTGACATCTCCACCGGGCCACGCAGCTTATTACGGTGCCAGAGACTAACCTCGCCGCTTCTCTTCTCTTCGCTACTTCCTTCGCATCATCCTCAACGCATGCCCATCTCCGCCCCTCTACAAGTTCTCCACTACTACGCCAAGCTTCCAGTTCCACGAAAGTACCATGGTCACCAGGGCGCGGGGGAAGGTCCGCTTCTTCCATCAAGAGGGGCCGCCAAGAGGATTGCAGAGTGCTGCGATGAGGTCGTTCAGCAGAAGCCAGCTGGGGGAGGACATGGGGGGCAGAACCACAGGGTACCTGGGTGTTAAACGGACCGTTCAGGGTCACAGTGCCTTGGTCTGCTGGACAGGGCCGTCACTGGGACAACAACAATCCAATTATTCAAAGTTAGAGCAACGCTGTTAATTCCAGCCACCAGGGGGCGTTAGACATGTAGCTTCCAGGTTTAGCACCCCTGAAGGCCACTGACAGCGTCTCACTGTCTCTAAATGACACAGCTCCAATCCCAAACAGGCCCCTAAACACCAACCCTGAGCACTAACCCTCTGTTTGCGCTTTCCCACAGAGGGTCACCCTCATCAAGGGCCGTCCCAAACCACATTATGGGTAGGGCCAGTGGAGTGTTCGGTGCTTAGATAACGAATCTGGATCGGTGCAGGCTCGCTGAAATTTGGCAGCGGATGTAAGCTAATGGCGGAGGAAACACTTTCCTCCAAAGTAATTTCTGCTGGTTTCCTTCATCTTTATCACACTGAAGGCCGATTTATACTCAGAAACCACTGTGAAACCAAGGCAGATATGCCCCGCCCCTTTCGCAGGCACTCTGCTGCACCTCTCCAAAATTGTTGGCGAGCGCAGACAGTGCCAACGACAGGAGGCCTCTGATTGGTCAAATCTACATCCGCTCTACACTATCTGTATTTCCTGTTTGGTTCCTTACCGGCTTGTTTTGTTTGTCTGACCGCCATTGTGGAAAACGACTGGTGAAGATGGAGCAGCTAGAAGAGCGAGGTTCGCGAAAACGCTGGGACCCTTTTTCCACCTGGGTCCCCGCTCTTTTTGGCCCTCATGTCCCTCCGTTGTCGCACAAACTTGCCCCAACTTCCTCACCGCCTCGGCCGTATCTAGACCCACAGCTAGTTCCTGATTGGCCCTCTGGCGTGGCGTGGAAAAACATAGCGCAGACCACGCTTCAATATTGGGCATAAATCAAAAATATCTGCGACAAACTGCTGAGAATAACCAGCCCGTAACATTTGGGTATATGGAAAAAAAAAAAAAATTCCAAAATGGAAGGTCCTCCAAGTAGTTTTCCATGTTTGAGCCCTTGCCTCGCAACGCTGCCAGTTCTGTTAGCTCTACGCCTGCCGAAGACACAGACGTCCATCCCCGTGAACACTGGGACGCAACTCAATGGGAAAGGAAAGGATTCTGATTTCAACCGTTGCGTATATTAGCTGCGACATATGAATCAAGATGCTATGACCGAAAATATTTGATTGACAGATGACCGTTGATATATGATTGGCCGAATTTCGGTGTTCAGGCTGACGTAGAACTAACTGGCCTGCAGAAGATAATGAGAAAAAACGCAGATTTTAAAACAGGATTTTTTTTTTTTATAAAAATGTATATACGTGTTTAAGGCCAGAATGATTTGACATTTAAATATGATTTCCCCTACGTCTTTAAGAAAGAATTTGCAACACCGAGCTACAGCCACGTTGCAGCGTTGCCATAGCAATGACTGCTTTCCTTTTCCGTTGTAGGGAAGAAGCCGTCCCATTCTCGTTTATACCCCCTTACCTTCAATCAAGCTGGTTTCCACAGCTGCGAGTGAGACTTCTGGGAAGTGACAGTTGATAGTGAAGGGTTAATGCTGAGGGGGTGCAGCAATGTCCTGGAGTTCCTAGGAAAGATGAGGAAACCTTCACCCTCTAGATTCAGCCCTCCATCAGAGAATCAGAAAACTGTCCGATCAGTTGAGCGTCAGAGCTAGCAGCTGTTAGCTTAGTTAGCGCATTCAGAGACCGATCGACCCTCTGAGGTCACAGAGGAGAGTTTTAAGGACTTAAATTAAGCAAATAGTCGGTCAAAGTGACGCCATGTTGCTTTATAGACGACTTAAAGAGAGCAATCAAGCTAGCAGTCATGTTTCTGGACTGTTGGATGTAACCTACTGTGACCAAACTTCCATGATTTTTCGGTGACTGTCCCCGTTCTGGACCACCTGTCCCCGGCTAACGCTGTCCCCTGAAATGTCCCCGATTTTACCGTTTTATGAATGAGGGAGAAAATTTTGTGTGTAGACTGTTAATACGGTAGAAAGAACGCATAAGCATGCTGCGCACAGAAACAGCTGTCTGCTAGCTGATTAGCAGCTGTTAGCGTATAGATGAGGAGCAGAGCGCAACGCTTTTAAAACAGACCAGGAAGTTGGTTATCAGAACAGGTCTCAGCTGCCCGGAGTTATGCTGAGCGTGGTAATCGCTTCATTTGAGTTGAACCGGGCTGATCATTGTGATAAATGTTTGGTTTGTGTCCAGGTTGATAAACAAAATTGCTTTGATGTGTTTTGTTTGACTAAAGATGAGGACAGTAAATGTAGCATAAACCGAGCTAATCAATAAACAGTCAGACAGACGATTGGCTGCAGCTGCAGGAGGAAAGACTCAGATGAAACGAAACAGAATGATGTAAAACTCCTTATAAGGAGCTAATCTGGTTCGGTGATTCTCCAGGGATCAACGAGCTTTAACCTAAAGATGTTTTTGAACTGATCAGTGACCTTTAGTTTATATCACCAGATAGTTATTTTAAGTAGAGTTCTAAGTTGTTTTGCTGTTTTTTTACACTTGATTTTTATTGTTTAAATATTAATAAATATAATAAATGGATGAAAGCATCACTGTCCTTGTTTCCTATTTCAATTTTCATTATATGTATTTATTTTCATCTACGAGCTGGAAACGTCCACAGATCAGATAGCAGAAATCTGCTCACCTTAATTTAACGGTACTGGAGATAACCCACGTCGTATAGAGGCAAACCAGAGGAAGGAAGCTTTATGCTGCTAAACTGAGGAACCAGCTCAGCAGAACCGAGTGGCTCTTAAGCTACGGTCAGACCGCGAGCAGTAGGACTGCATGAATGCAAGCTCTGCTTCTTTTTGATCCTTTTATACAAGTTTAGTTCTGGCTGAAGCATCCTTGCTGCTCGGCTGCAGAGCTGCCGATCCTTTCTTTGCCTGGAACAATGGCAGCTTTATTTGCTGTCATCCATCCATTTTCAGATACGCTGTCACCATAGATGGGAAGTGACGAAGTACAAATACTTCGTTACTGTACTCAAGTAGATTTTTCTGATATTTTTACTTTACTTTACTACTTATTTTTATGGTGACTTTTTACTTCTACTCCTTACATTTTTACACAAATATCTGTACTTTCTACTCATTACATTTAAAAAAATTGGCTCGTTACTTTAGTTTTGAATCATTTCAATGGAGTTACCAAATTCAAAATTCAGTCTAATTGGATGGGAATCTACGTTGCATTTGACGCACCACTACAAGA
>JAGKQL010000057.1:31009779-31047148 GCA_018398635.1 Cyprinodon brontotheroides
CTGACTATAATCTCAGAATTCTGACTTTTAATCTTAGAATTCTGACTTTTAATCTTAGAATTCTGACTTTAAATCTCTGACTAACAAACGTGTTAGCATCCAGTCGTAGCCATGTCTGTTTTATAGACTACCTCTCTTGTTTTAATCACCTTCTGCTCTTCCATTAATCAAATAGCATCACCAGGGACCCTCAGGCACGTAAAAAGTCGCCTAATTGCGTAATTTTCCACCAATGTGTTCCTGTTCCTCCCAAACTACTCACATCTTTGTCAGTGAAGCTGAGAGCTCCACATCTCTGCCTTCATGGGGCCCATCTACATTAATTCTATTCAGTTTATTTCTATAGCTCCAATTCACATCATGTCATCTCAGGTCACTTTCCAGTTCAACCAGATCATCCAGTCTGATTGATTCAAAGTTTCTATCTAAGGAAAACCAGCTGATTGCATCGACTCATTGACTCTTCAGCAATCCCTCCACAATTTGAGATTAAAGGCAGAATTTTTAGATTAAATTCTGAATTTTGAGATTAAAGTCAGAATTCTTTTTTCCCATATTAAACTGCAATAAAATGTTAAAATCAGTCTTTTTTTTTCCTCTTTTGGAAACATATTTGCGTAATGTTACGACTTTAATCGCGTAATTTTATGACTTTATTCTGGAAAGCATTAAATCTCTAGTATAGCTCTAATACTCCGTCCTACCGAACATAAATATTCTGGATATTTTCATTAACTTTCTTCTTAATCCTCTAATTCCGCTAAACTAGACTTGACTGGATGTTTAAATAGAAACGAGGATAAACTGAGGAGACAAACATTAAAAAGTCTCTGAGTTTCAGGCCGTGTTGGAAAATACGCCAGTAAACATCAAACGCTCGATAAAAGCCGCTTCCTGACGTCGTTCTGCGCGTTTTTCTCGCTTTTTATCCGCAGAGTCATTAAAAAATGACGTTTTGTTTTCTGTGACAAAAGAAATTAACGAATTAAAGGAAATATTGGGGAGAAAACTTACAGTTCAGCTGATCGACACGTTAATCTCCGGTCCATGTGTTTTGTTGTCGTCCCGGTTTACGACAGCGCCGTAAATTGTTTATGGTTGCTGCAAAACGTGGTGGCTGTTTGTTGTAAAATAAAAGCCCCACTTCTGGCTTTTTAATGTGTTGTAACTCTTTAATTTTCTAAACTGTGTTCATTAAGCCACAAATGTGCTGAAAACACTTTTTGTTTCTAACAATTTAAAGGACCAAACCTCCGAACTAAAACCCGATAAAATATATTTTATATTTAAATTTGATCTTCGATTAAAAAAATATTTTATATATCTATAGGCTGTTTTATTTGTACCTGTGTTCGTGTTTAAAACCCTCGTTGCGCATTTCAGTGGAGAACTTCATTACCCAGAATGCTTTGTTAACACGGGATAGCGTTACCTTGTTGCATAGCAACGCGTTAACGGACAAGGAGAAACTACAGAGCAACGTTTATAGTTTTAAACACTGAAAAAACGAAAATAATATAATTTATTGCTTATAAAATCTCGTTATTTTTTAAAGTAGTGATAAAATGTTGGCTAAAAACAGGATTTCAGTTGGTGAGCCTGAAACCACATCGACTCCAGCAGAGGAAGAGCCTGAAGGTCTGTTTGGGTTTTAAGTTTGACAGTGAAATCATTTCTATCTCCATCACTGCTCTGCTTTAAAGGAAAAGTCCGCTCACATTCAGAATACAAACCTCTGAAAGTACTTTAAATATGAAATTATTCCATACTGTTACATAAATTATCAGTGTTTTTAATTAAGAGTAATTTTCGTTTGAATGTGCTTTACTGGAATACAGAGGAGGATTAGGGCCACTGAAAAAATAAAAAAAAAGTTAACTGATTTTTACATTTTATTTCAGTATTAGCAGAATTCTGACTTTAATCTCAGAATTCTGATTTTTAATCTCAGAATTCTGACTTTTAATCTCAAAATTCTGACTTTTAATCTCAAAATTCTGACTTTAATCTCAGAATTCTGACATTTATTCTTAGACTTCTGACTTTAATCTCAGAAAACTGACTTAATCTCAGAATTTTGATGTTAACCTCAGAATTTCTGATTTTTAATCTCGTGAATTCTGACATTTATTCTTAGACTTCCTACTTAACCTCAGAATTCAGACTTTAATCTCAGAATTCTGACTTTTAATCTCAGAATTCTGACTTTAATCTCAGAATTCTGACTTTTAATCTCAAAATTCTGACTTTAATCTCAGACTTTTAATCTCAGAATTCTGACTTAATCTCAGAATTCTGACTTTTAATCTCAGAATTCAGTCAGAGTTCTGACAGCTAACAAACGTCTTAGTACCAAGCCGTAGCCACGTCTGTTTTATAGACTAACTCTCTTGTTTTAATCACCTTCTGCTCTAAAACAAAACAGCCTTGAACTGAATGATAAATTTCCCTCTCCGTGGCCTAGGATCGGACAATAAACCCGAGACTCAGCAGCAGTCTGGGGGGGCATCACAGGAGCTTCCTGCAGACATGTACTACAACTATGAGGAGCTGTGCTCCAGAGCCACCGTCACACCCGACTCTGAAATCCCACAGAACCTTTTAATCCTCTCGTATCCTAATCTGGGTCACTTCAGATTATAATTTCC
Source organism: Cyprinodon brontotheroides (assembly GCA_018398635.1). Lineage (NCBI taxonomy): Eukaryota > Metazoa > Chordata > Actinopteri > Cyprinodontiformes > Cyprinodontidae > Cyprinodon > Cyprinodon brontotheroides. The sequence goes on from JAGKQL010000057.1 coordinate 31,012,428, forward strand.
AAATCTGCTTTCCTTCCATCTTCATGAAACTACATTAAATCCATTGTAAAATGTACAAACAAGGACATTAAGTATGTCCAGATCTGACATTGATATCAGTATTTAATCCCATATCAGCCAAACAACAAATATCGACCAATATTGGCCTGCATTTGTAGTAATGGGGATTCATTGAGGTCTTTGTTAGCCTGAAATATCCAGAACTTGCCTATGACTCTGAAAAGAGTCATAGGCAAGCCATTGGTTGGCCTGGCTGACCCGGCTGAGAGCTGAAATGGGAGTCCCCATCTGTTTAAGGTTGCTTTTTCTCTCTTAACATAGATGGCTTCTTTCACACCCTTTTCAAACTACCTGTCTTCTTTGTCCAAAATGTGAACTTTCTGGTCCTCAAACGAGTGTCTTTTGTCCATAAGGTGTAGATGGACAGCCGGGTGTTGTCCAGAGGAGGGCGCTCTTGTGTTGGGCCATGCGTCTGTGGAGAGGTTGTTACTTTCTCCAATATAAAGATCAAAGCATTCTTCACTGCATTGACCTGCAGACACCACTCCACTCATGTATGCAGTTTAATGCAGCTTCCTGGATGGGACGCGAAACGTCTTTAAACCTGGAAAAAAAATCTGCCTTTACAATTACAAGAATAAAGTGGTAAAATTACGAGAATAAAGTTGTATTTTATGGCAACTCTTCCCAGAATCCCTTTCTTCCCTGAAATGAGGAATGTGGAGCATCATGTGAAGTTCTACTTTAGCATCGGTTTGAAAAATCAGGAAATCTTTTAGCAGCAGCATCAAACTGGGCAGGATGTCAAAGTGGACTCTGGTCCTGATTGGTGGAGCTGGTTGGCCGTCATCTGCTGGGCGGAGCTCCAAACTTTATTTCTGGAACAGGTTGTTAAATGAGGATTTTATTCACGTAATATTACAGCTTTATTCTCAAAATGTTCCGACTTCATTCTCAAAATAATAATAAAAACAATCTCCTGCCTGGCCTTTATACTCTGTCATAGGATTTAGATCTAATTTAAATTCAGTTGATTTCTATAGAGCCAATTCACACGTCACTTCAAGGCCTTTCACAGAGACAAGTTGAACAGATGATCCAGTCACATTGGTTCAATGTTTTCCATCTAAGGGAAACCACCTAATTGAACAATAGGACTTCAGCAGCCTAACTTTCAATCCTGGATTTAAAGAAAACTCTGCAGATTACAGATTGAGGTTAGGTGTAATTATATTAGAAATTACGTCTGATTGGACTTGATGCTTTCTTTAAAGTCGTCGGCTGGAGTAGGGAGTCCATCTTTGGTGCCACCGACCAAAGCAGGTGGACAAGTTACCAGCCTGCGTTAGAGCTGAAGGCTCCAATGAAAGAAGTATAAGAAAAAAACGGAATAAAGTTAGGCCAGGAACAACCTGCCTGCAGATGAGCTGAAGAACAACCTGGATCCAGTCTGATACATAGATATACATACATTAGATGTTTAATTGTAACCTGTGGAAACATCCGGACAGTTGTTGTTCTGCTCCCTGACTTGTCCCTCCTTCAGTCACTCGTTTGGATACGACAGCTGTCGCAGGTCCAACCTGAAGCTGCTGGACGAGTCCACGCTGATGTTCATAGCAGGGAACCTGCTGGTCCTGCTGGACGTTTCCACCAGGAAGCAGAGATACCTGCGCTCCTTCAGCGGAGGAGGAATTGGCGCCATGGCGGTGAGGAAACGGACGCTTACAGACATGTTTCTGTATTAGCTGCGTAAAAACAAATTTTTCCTATGTTTTGGTGTTAAAAGGTGGACCCGACCAGAGAGTTCTTCTGTGTGGCAGAAAAAGGAGCCCAGCCCAACATTGTGGTCTATGAATATCCTTCACTAAGACCTTACCGCCTCCTCAGAGGTGAACCTCTCTGTTATTTCTCTCTCTACTTTCTTTCCAACTGTCTGAAGCTCAGGCTGCAGTTTTTTCTGCCTTCAGGTGGAACAGAGAGCGAGTACAAGTCTGTAGACTTTAACCTGGATGGGAGCCTGTTGGCCAGCGCGGGCGGGGCCCCGGACCACAGGCTGACTCTGTGGAAATGGAGGCAGGAGAAGGTGATGCTGGTCTCAGAGGCCATGTTCCAGGAGATCTACAGGGTCAGCTTTTCCCCGTACAACCCGGCTCTGCTCGTCTCGTCTGGATCCGGGCACATCAAGTAAACCGCAGAGTGATTGATTCCTCTTTTGTCTATTCAATGAAGCTAAAAACTGATTTTATACACTCACCAGCCACTTTATTAGGTACCCCATGCTAGTAACGGGTTGGACCCCCTTTTGCCTTCAGAACTTGCCTCAATTCTTGGTGGCATAGATTCAACAAGGTGCTTGAAGCATTCCTCAGGAGTTTGGTCCATATTGACATGATGGCATCACACAGTTGCCGCAGATTTGTCGGCTGCACATCCATGATGCGAATCTCCACGTTCCACCACATCCCAAAGATGCTCTATTGGATTGAGATCTGGTGACTGTGGAGGCCATTTGAGTACAGTGAACTCATTGTCATGTTCAAGAAACCAGTCTGAGATGATTCCAGCTTTATGACATGGCGCATTATCCTGCTGAAAGTAGCCATCAGAAGTTGGGTACATTGTGGTCATAAAGGGATGGACATGGTCAGCAACAATACTCAGGTAGGCTGTGGCGTTGCAACGATGCTCAATTGGTACCAAGGGGCCCAAAGAGTGCCAAGAAAATATTCCCCACACCATGACACCACCACCACCAGCCTGAACCGTTGATACAAGGCAGGATGGATCCATGCTTTTCATGTTGTAGGCGCCAAATTCTGACCCTACCATCCGAGATATGTCGCAGCAGAAATCGAGACTCATCAGACCAGGCAACGTTTTTCCAATCTTCTATTGTCCAATTTCCATGAGCTTGTGCAAATTGTACAGCCTCAGTTTCCTGTTTTAGCTGAAAGGAGTGGCACCGGTGTGGTCTTCTGCTGCTGTAGCCCATCTGCCTCAAAGTTCGACGTACTGTCGCGTTCAGAGATGCTCTTCTGCCCACCTTGGTTGTGCTTGCTTGGTGGTTATTTGAGTCACTGTTGCCCTTCTATCAGCTCCAACCAGTCTGGCCATTCTCCTCTGACCTCTGGCATCAACAAGGCATTTTCCGCCCACAGAACTGCAGCTCACTGGATGTTTTTTTCTTTTTCTCTGACCCTTCTCTGCAAACCCTAGAGATGGTTGTGCGTGAAAATCCCAGTAGATCAGCAGTTTCTGAAATACTCAGACCAGCCCTTCTGGCACCAACAATCATGCCACGTTCAAAGTCACTCAAATCACCTTTCTTCCCCATACTGATGCTCGGTTTGAACTGCAGGAGATTGTCTTGACCATGTCTACATGCCTAAATGCACTGAGTTGCCGCCATGTGATTGGCTGCTTAGAAATTAAGTGTTAACGAGCAGTTGGACAGGTGTACCTATTAAAGTGGCCGGTGAGTGTATATACACATAATACCGCTCAAAAGTTTGGGGTCACATTGAAATGTCCTTATTTTTGAAGGAAAAGCTCTGTACTTTTCAATGAAGATAACTTTAAACTAGTCTTAACTTTTAAGAAATACACTCTATACATTTCTAATGTGGTAAATGACTATTCTAGCTGCAAATGTCTGGTTTTGGTGCAATATCTACATAGGTGTATAGAGGCCCATTTCCAGCAACTATCACTCCAGTGTTAATAATGGTACAATGTGTTTGCTCATTGGCTCAGAAGGCTAATTGATGAGATTAGAAAACCTTGTGCAATCATGTTCACACATCTGAAAACAGTTTAGTTTGTTACAGAAGCTACAAAACTGGACCTTCCTTTTTGAGCAGAGATTGAGGTTTGAGCATCACATTTGTGGGGTCAATTAAACGCTGAAATGGCCAGAAAAGAGAACTTTCATCTGAAACTCGACAGTCTATTCTTGTTCTTAGAAATGAAGGCTATTCCATGCAGAAATTGCAAAGAAATTTAAGATTTCCTACAACGGTGTGTACTACTCTTCCCTTCAGAGGACAGCACTTGGGGTCCGTTTGGGTCTCCCAGCCTGGACTCAGTGCTCTGCTGCTAGGCTCCCACAACCACTATTGAGCATTTTTCTATGGATACACTTTTACATGCACAAGTTCACCCTCACAAACAATTACAGGTGCTTTGTTCCAGGTACTCAGAGATTCACTTCCATACAGAAAGCCCACATTCATATATCTTCAGGTAACACAGAGTACATGTCAGACTTAATAATATTACTTTAGCTATAGTTTCAAGGTGTTTGCTTCATTGTATATCTCGTACAGTGTCTCTCGGGTTGTGCTGTTCTTTTTACATTCTCGTTACAGGTGATGAAGCAGACTGAAAATGTTTTTCATTGTCTCCTTTCTATCTCTTCTTTCTTTCAATTTTTTTCTCTTTTTTTTCCTGTTTTCTTCTTCTGTTTTTCTGCTCTACTTACATTGCAGTGTCCATATAAACTGTAAAACTCCCCTGCATAATTATATTAAAGCAATTTATATGCATGAACAAGTGGACCAGTATGGCAATTGCCATACTGGTCCACTTGTGAAAGTAAAATCTGTTGGAGCTCTTTTTGGCATCAAGACAATTGTTCTTATTGCCACATTGCCAGACAGGACACTGTTAAAAAAATTAAAAAATAATAATGAGGACACAGAACGCACAAGTACACAGAATGAGAATCGGCCTCAGTGTTTGAACTGCAGGAGGGAAGATCTCAGGGAGAGAAGAGAAGGGTTCTGATACCAGCAGAACTACGAATGATCAGATTTTCCATCTTTCCGTCAGGTTTTGGAAAATGGCCACCACCTTCACAGTGGTCAAACTCCAGGGAGTCATCGGCAACTTTGGGAAAACTGCAGCGACTGACATCGAGGGCTACGTGGAGCTTCCAGATGGGAAGGTGAGCTCCAACCTTCTGGACGAACCTGCAGTAGTGTCCTTGTTCCCTAAAACTCTGTTTATGATGCAGTAAAGTTAAAAGAGGTTGAAGATACTGTGAGAGAGGCCGACTTTCCTTTAGTTCCTGGATTAGACCAAGTCTAGACCAGGAGGGGAGGATTTAGGAAATGTGGGGCCCTAGGCAAAAACAGACAGGGGGCCCTATGAATTAAGAAGACAACATCAAACAGAGCCATTCTCCAGATAGAGAAATGTTAATAGAATAGACATCCATTATCTGTTCTAGGTTGTGTCCCTCTCTTCTTGTCCCTTTTCTTCTTGTTTTCCTCTCTATGTTTTGTACTCAGCTGACTTTTCATGCTGTCTCTAAAGGAATGAAAGATTTTTTCCAAGCACTAAGCTCACTTAGCTGATTGCTCCTTCCTGTGTTTCCAAAAAGGCCAAAGTAAATAACCCAGTCCTTCTTTTCACTGTAGACAAGCCATGATCTGCTTATCTGTTCTCCATTTTTTCATTTGGATGAAATAATAGCTGCTGAATCATGACAGCAGACAAGATAGAGAGAGCAGGAGGCGGGGTTACCAATCTACCGCTCTGGAGAGCAGAGTTCGCTGCTTTTAGATGTTGTCTCCAAAGTCTCCAGTAGCAGAAAAAAGTCTCTAGATTTGGCGCTAGGAGCTTTTTAGAAATCAAAGTGCTAGAGGGGTCAGAAAAGTGGCTAAATATAGCGACTAAAGCGCTAAGTTGGCAACACTGCTCTTTGTATGGTTTGTTTTCAAATGGTTTGCTGCTGTCTGTTTGACCTTTCTGAACATGTGTGCAGCAAATGGACTGATCCAATATGGTGGGACACTGAAGGGGGCTGAGACACACTTAATATTATCAGCGCTCTGATGGCATTTTAGCCAAAGGATTTTTATCAAAGACATAATTAATGTGCAGAAATAAGGAAAATTTGTATTAACCATAAATGGAAACCAAGTTTTATGGAGCCCCCAGGAACTTGATCACAAATCTGGATTTTGAACAACAGCAACTGATGGAAGGGAAAATTTTTTAGAGTTCTGATGGCAAAATGTCCTCCGAAAAATACTATCTGCCTAAAGTGGCCTTAAAACCCCCATGAACTCATGACACCATATTGCTTCTGATAATGATAAATGAGTCCTTTTCCTTTTCCTGATCGGCAACGATTCACAGATCCTTATTCTAGTTTAATGATGGGGAAACAGAAATAAGAAAGAAGTGTTGATTCTGAAAATAATTGTGTTTTGCTCCAAAACGTGCTTTGAACTGGTAATGATGTTCTGGCCTCCTCCCGTTAGGTGGTGTCAGGCACAGGGTGGGGCAACCTGCTGCTGTGGGAGCGCAGCACCATCTGGGCGGAGATATGTCGGAAAGAGGGGGGGAAGTGCCACCCTGGGACGGTGCAGCTTTTCACCCTGGAAGATGGACAGCTGATGACGTTTGGTTCTGATGGAGCCATCCGGGTAAAGCAGACATGGACACAAACGCAGACATCCCTCTGAGAAGTGTGGAGTTGAGGATGAAGCTGAGACTCCTGCAAGAGAATGTTCAAATTTATTTAGCATCCTCAGACGGAGAGAAAGAGCTCTGACTCACCTCCTTCCTCTACAGGCCTGGGACTCTGAGCTGATCAACAGCGCCGACATCAATGGAGACAGCGGCACCTTCGAGATGGAGCCCATTAACGAGTTGGTGGTCGGACACAACGTTTGCCTTGTTTCTGTGGTCAGGAGCCCCCAGCTGGACTCCATCTACTTCGCTCAGGTCTGGAGGAACCGCTCACCATGAAGACACCTGTAGCTCAGAGCAGGTTCCTCCAAGTTCTCCTCTATTTGCTGTCCTGCAGGATTCTAACGGAGCCATTTGGAAACTGGACCTGTCTTTCAGCGCCACGGTGAGCTCTCTACAAAACCGTCCATCCGTTCGTCCATCCGTCCCACTCTCATCCCTATGATGCCTGTTTTTGCTAATAAACAACAAACCGCTTGTATTACACTGTAAAAAATTTTAATCTAAGTCAATTTTCTTGAAATAAGAGCATTTTATTCTTGAATTGAGCAGATAAGTGAGAGACTTTACCATTGGGACAAGACAATGTACATTTAAAGCTTAAGGGGATTCATATTTAATTCTGTGGCTTAAACATGTATATAAATGTTCTCTTTATCAGACCATATTGTCCCAAAATTTAGAAAATATTTCCCCCCAAAAAATAGAAATCCTGTCTTAAAATGGCTCTTGTTTTTTCCGTTATCTTATTGATTATACCAGTTAGTTTTACCTCAGCCTGATCACCTAAATTCCCGGCCAATCATATATCAACGGTCATCTGTCAATCAAATGTTTTTAAGTCAGAGTATCTTGATTCATATGTCGCAGCTAATATATGCAACGGTTGAAATCAGAATCCTTTCCTTTTCCCATTGAGTTCGCGTCCCAGTGTTCCGCGACGGATGGGCGTCTGTGTGATCTGCAGGCAGTAGAGCTATGCTTAAGAACTGGCAGCGTTGCGAGGCAGGGGCTCAAACATGTACGGCGGGAAGCCTCCTCTCTACACCAAAACCAAGCTTCTGCAGCCCTGCCGCGCCCTCTTCCACAACATCTTCGTCCCGGCTTTTCCTCCTCTAAATAAAAATGGATGACGGAGGAGAACTCATCCGCCCACCCTCCCACACTAAACTCTCTCCTCCTCTTCAGTGTTTCCTCTGTCCATGGCGTTCCTTGACAGCCGCCGTTTCTAAGGCACCAATTTAGTGCTACTACTTGGTCTCAACGGAATTTCCCATTGGGAACCCTGCTAGCACTAAGTTGCTAACTGATTAACAACTTGGTGTAGTAGGTTCCCAAATGGAATTTCCCATTGGGAACCTACTAGCACCAGTGTTGGTCAAGTTACTTTAAAAAGTAATAGTTACTAGTTACTTCTCCCAAAAGTAACTGAGTTACTCCACAGTAAAAGTAACTAGTTACTAGTAAAAGTAACTATTGCTTTTGCAACTGTTTGTGTTCTCGCCCCCGTAACCCTCCCCACCCCCACCCAGCCCCTTCTCACCGTGTGTTTCCAAAGCCAGCCTGAATAGAGTGGACAACAAAGACAAGAACCTGCAGAGAGTTTAAGCATTTATTGCAACTCAACGTAAATGACATCAGGGGCCATTGCTATCTGACGGGCCTATTAACCCCGGCCAGATAGCGTTGCCTCTGCTTAACATGGGGGGGGGGACGCTTATCTGATGCGGTGTAAATATCATCAGGCTGCATTTCCTCTACTCATGGGTGTGAAGTTTTTTAACAGGGCTTTCAGATCTGGTGAGTGAATAAAATTAAAAACTGGGGATCCACTCCATCCATCCATCCATCCATCCATCCATCCATCATCCATCCATCATCCATCCATCCATCCATCCATCATCCATTCATCCATCCATCCATCCATCCATCCATCCATCCATCCATCATCCATCCATCATCCATCCATCCATCCATATCCATCCATCCATCCATCCATCCATCCATCCATCCATCCATCCATCCATCCATCCATCCATCCATCCATCCATCCATCCTTTGCTTTATTCAGAGAAACATTTTCCTCCTTCACAAACAGCAAAATCTAATTTAGAGTTTTCTTCCCACATATATCTTTGACAAAGACTTGATATCAAAGGATTTATTTTAAATCATTGATTCCCTGCTTCACTACGACTTTAAAATTAGAAAATAAAAACAACTGCAGTCTCTTATTTTAAGTGCATAATATCTAATTGTCTTATTTTAAAAATGCTCATTCCGTTGGCAGATCATCTTATTTCCTACTCGTATTAAGGGTAAATACACTTATTTTAAGTCATTTTTACTCATTTTTGAACATTTTTGCAGTGTAGGCAAACAGCCACCATAGCATCACCCCAGTGTCATTATTTAACTAAGGTTCAGACCCAATGCAGAAGATCAAACAGGGAAAAGGTTTAACAGGTTTTATTGAAGAGATAATTCAGAGAGAAGTGTTGCTCTGAACACTGCTCAACGAGAAGAACTGAAAAGTGAGGGGAAGACACAGCCCGGTTAGTTCAGGCTCAGTGGGGAATTTGCCTGCGTGAGGACTTGGAGAAGAGGACTTTGGTTTTCAGGGAAGTTGTTGAATCTTTGACCTCAGTCTGTATGCTGTAGTTCCAGTGTTTGTCTGATTCGGTGGAGGGCGGAACAGGTTTACCCACAATGTGGTTGTTTTTAGGTGAACGGAGAAACTGACTGCCACTAAGATTTCCTGCAGTACTTGAACGGGTCGTAGTGGAGATGAATCCCTTCTCAGTGTGAGAAGCTCAAGCCATCTCTTGGGGAAAGTGGTGGATCCAAACCTCCTGTTTGAACCCCAGCTCAGTTTGTAGCTCAGTTGATCCTTCCAGGGGAGAGAAGGTCAGAGAAATCCAGTTTGCAGGATGACTTCCTGCCGAGAGGCAAAGACAAAACAAAAGTTAAACTCAGGTTGACTCAGCAAAACTCAGCTTTGGCTAGAGTACCCAAAACTGGCAACACTCTGGCGCCGAGGTAGTGGCAGTCAGCAGCTTAAGAACACTCGCTAAAGGGGAAACCATCAGCAGGGTGTGTGAGGAGTATGGACCATAATCCAGGCGCCTCCTGGTGGAGGAGGAAGTGGAGACAAACACACAGACAGGAGTCCTGACACCCAGTGCTAGTTACAGTGGATGTTATTATGTGGTTATAACTGCTGTTACAAAATATATTCTACCTTCAGTTTTATTTATTTAGTAACATTAACCATTTTCATTTGGCATCTCAGTGAAGGGAAAAACGCACAAAATGTCTTTTTTTTATGTACATGTATATCAATTCAGGCTTCAAGGGGTTAAATCAGTTCGGGGTTTGTTTGTGTTTAGGCTGCAGATCCAGAGTGTCTGTTCTCCTTCCACTCCGGCGCCATCCAGGGCCTGGACGTGTCAAAGAAGTCCCACCTGATGGCCACAACCACCCTGGACCGTGAGTCCAGCTTCGCCGCACCCTCTCACTAAAGTCTCAGACCCGGTGCTGCAGCTGTCTGTGTTCCTTCTGTCCAGGTTCTGTCAGAGTCTTTGATTTCTTATCTCAACGGGAGCTCATAGCGACCCGCTTCAATCAGGGCGGAACTGCGCTCAGCTGGGCTCCACCTGTGGTGAGTGTGAATCGGCAGCCTCAGACTAACCTGACTCCGCCAGATGGATATGTGGATGTACTAGCAGAGCGACGACCTAAGAGGAGCCAATTGATAGATCAAACTCTTGTCAAAACCAGTCGGGAGAAGAGCAAAACATCTTTTTTCCTCTGAGAAAAGCCTCCAGAGCAGTGTGTTTTGCTCTTCTTTTCAGTGAAGAAATACTCCCATAAAACTTGCTCAATAGCCACGCTAACGCTAGTTTCATCGGCTGAAGCACGCCATGTTCTTTAGACTGAACTGTCGCGCTTCAGTTAAGCGCCACACCTCAACCATGCCTCAAAAGCCAACGCTGATTGGACGCTCGCTTGGTGAACGGCTCCCAAATTTTCATTAACGGAGAGTCTCCAGACTGATCTCGCGAGTGAAACCTTGAAAGCTCGCGAGATCAGGATGGTCTCACCGCGAGGCTAGCCTCGGACTGGGGAAAAGGAAAACCAAACTGGTTTTTACTGGTGTGATGAGGAAAAGCGGAGGGTTTGTCGAGGTTTCAGATCTGAAGCAGAAAGAGGTTAAAACAATGTCAGAGTGAAATGTTTGTGTTTTTTTTGGACGCTCTGGAACAGGGCTCCATGCCCTCAAAGGTTGGACCATGCTCGGTCCAAAGCCGGTCCTTAACAGAAGCCAGACTCTAAACACAGCAGCAGATCTAGAACAGAACACCTGGAAATGAAAGTAATCAGAGCCAATCAAGCCTCAGCTTGAATGACATGATGTGTTAGAAGCATCCCTCCATCTGCTGGACCCGAATGTCCATCAGGGTCACGGGGTCAGACAAACTTCCAGGCTTAAACTCACCCCCTGAGGTTCTGCTGGTCCACAGGCTGGACTTAGTTCTATCATTTCAATGAAAGGACAGTAACTTCTGCAGCTTCTCTGTCTAACATCAGGTCAGCCAGAGCGGAGGTCTACTGGTGACAGGCTTCGAGGACGGAGTGGTCCGTTTGCTGGAGCTCTATGACCCCCAGAAGCTGGGGGGAGCCACGGATCGGAGCCCCCACGCCGAAGCCGCGCTGCGGCTCAGACAGGCCTTCAAACCTCACAGCGCCGCGGTCACCGCCGTGGCGTTCGATCGGAGCGGAGAGATCCTGGCCACTGGGGTGAGTCGCCTGCAGACGCACCAGTTATCCTGCCTGAGGGGCCAAAAGTCTGGATGATCAGAGAAACGGCTCCAGGTGGATTGTTACACACAGAAGTATTCAAATCCAGTCACCTTTGAACCCAAACTATATCATTTTCTTTATTAATAACCAGTGTATGAAGTATTTGTTAAAAAAGTAACTAGTTACAGTTAGTTAATAACTGCATTTGTAACTCAGTTACTGCATCATCAAAGTAACTAGTTACAAGGCAAGGTAACTATCCAGTTCATTTTCATGACCTTAATACATTTTGATGACTCTCCAGTTATCAGAAAGTCCAGTCTGTCTTCCAGTTTGTCCATGTAAAAAAAACAACCCAAACCATCAGTACGGTGCTGAAGAAGTAAAGAGCGACGTGTCTTAAATGGTTCTAGGTTGAGGTTCATCCGTCAGGGGTGGGGGTAAGGTGGTGTGGTTGGGTGGGTGGGGGCTGATCTGGGTCCAGGAAATTCTGTGAGTCTTGGTACTGATGGAGTTTGTGGTAGGAGCGAAGGAATCCAGGTGACCTCAGAGGAGAGCTCATCTCTATAGTCCTGCTGCTCAAGCTATAGGCTTAGGACTGCTGGAGGACATAGGGACCCCTTTTTCATCATTCTGCTTCATTCTATCTCTATTCTCCCACTCTGCAGAATCTGTTAGTTCAATCTCTAACGTTCTGCTCTCTCTTGCTTTTTCTCATAGTAGCTTCATCTGGTCTGTTCCTGTTTGGCTGTGACTCCATCCTGGAGAGAAATATCAGCTGTGCTGCTGCCATCAACAATCTTTGTTTCTAGATGTTGGAGCTTGGCCTGTTTTTCCAGTGTAGTCCTGTTTCTCTGACTGTGACTAACTGGATGTGCTCTTCATCCTCTTGGACATGGGAGCTGGCTCGGAGCTGAAATCTGCCTGGCTGTGTGTGTTTCCTGGAACGGGGCGCCTGTGGAGCTGGTTGACAGTTGCCTTTTATCTATGCTTCTTTTCTATGTCTGCTTCTGTCTCCCTTGAACCCCAGTGAATGGCCTCAGCAGATGGCTGCTCACACACCATGAGCCTGGTTCTGCTGGAGGTTTCTTCCTGTTCAAAGGGAGTTTTTTCCTCTGTCCACGTCGCTACAAGCATGCTTAGTGTGAGGGATTGCTTTGAAAGTCAATGAATATGATAAAATCAGCTGGTTTTCCTTAGATAGAAAACTTTGAATCAATCTGACTGGATGATCTTGGTGAACTGGAAAGTGACATGATGAGAATCAGAGCTATAGAAATAAACTGAATAGAACTGAATGAGAGATGGTGTCCAATGGAGCATTAGAAAGGTTTTAGATCAAGATTAGAAAATATCTTCTGACGGTGACAGCGCTGACTCAGAGGAAACTAACAGATGCACCTAAAAGCTTTCATTCATTCCACTCATTTAAAAGCATCTTTTTTACTCCCTCTAACAGTCAGATGTCTCTCTGTGTTTGTCTGTGAGACGAAACCTTCTGACATTAGTGTTTATACTGTTAAAATATGGAAAAAGCTTCAGGAATATCATTTCTAGATGAGTCAGATTCATGGAGCAGGTAATATTTGTCCTGTTTGCTGCTGAACTTCTCTTGGTTTTACCATCATCCCCTCCTTCCTGTTCAGAGCTCAGACTGCTCCATTTTCTTCTTCGCGGTCGGGGAGAAGTACAGCCCCATCGGCTTTGTCCGCGTACCCGGCCTCGTCAGAGCGCTGGAGTGGTCTCCTCACTCCCACGTAGGTCTTTTCTCAGATGTCACCTCCTGCCCAGCCGTGCCTCGACGTTTCTCCTGATGGAAGCTTCTCTTTCAGAGAGAGAACAGGTTGCTCATCCTGTGCGGCAGCGGCGACGTGGTCGAGGTTCCCGGTCCCGACGCAGGAGCTCCAACGTCGTCCAAAACCTTTGAGCTCCACCTGCCAAGGAGGTCCTTCAGGTTCAGGAGCATCAAATCCCGAATAAAGGTCTGGAAAACCAACGGTCAGCCTGATCGCTGCGGTTCCTTGGAGGACGGTTCTGATCAGATCGGTTCTACTTTCAGAGAGAAGAGGAAATCACGAGACGTGAAGCAGTGAAGAAGGAGGAAGAGGAGGAGGAGCTTCCTCCCATCCACATCCCAAATCCTCCAAGTCCTCTGTGCTGCGGCTTCTACTCTCAGCCTGGACAGTTTTGGCTCTCAATGGTACAAACTGAGCATCTCAGTTCCTTCAGTGTTTCCTGACAGGCTTTTTTTCAAGAGAGTGAAAATTTCTACAAACCTTCCAACTTCTCAGAAGTACGGCAGAGGATTAGGACCAGTGGAAAAAAAAAAGTTAACTGATTTTTTTAAATTTTATTTCAGTTTAGTATGGGAAAAAGTCAGGATTGGGAGAAAAAGTCCAAATTCTTGACTTTTTCTCCTAATTTGACTTTTTCTCAAAATTCTGACTTTTTCTCTCAGAATTCTGATCGTTTTTATTGTCAGAATTCAGTCCAGACTTCTGAGAAAAAGTCAGAATTCTGACTTTCTCAAAATTCAGATTTTTAATCAAGAATTCTGACTTTTTTTCTCAAAAATTCTGACTTTAATCTCAGCGCGTCTTCTTGACTTTTTTCTCAGAAGTCTGACTTTTTTATTGTCAGAATTAATTCAGACTTCTGAGAAAAAGTCGTAAATTTGGACTTTAATCTCAGAATTCTGACTTTTTTTCTCAAAATTCTGTGACTTTAATAGCAGAATTCTGACTTTTTCTCAAAATTCTGACTTTAATAAGCAAAATTCTGACTTTTTCTCAAATTTCTGGCTTTATTGTCAGAATTCAGTCAAATTCTGAGATTAAAAATCAGAATTTTGAGAAAACGTCAGAATTCTGAGAAAAAAGTCAGAATTCTGAGAAAAAAGTCTGAATTCTGAGGATAAATTCTAGAATTTTAGAGAAAAAAGAAGATCAGAGGCCACGAGATAAAAAGTCCAGGAGATTCTGAGGAAAAAGGGTCAGAATTCTGAGAAAAAGTCAGACTTCTGAAAAAAGTTAATTCTGACTTTTTTCTCAAAATTCTGATTTTTAATCAAAAATCTCTGCCTTCATGGTGCCCACCTACATTAAGATCCAAAATTCTGAGATTAAAGTCAAAATTCTGAGGAAAAAAAAGTCAGAATTCTGACTTTTTTCCTATGTTAAACTGAAATAAAATTTAAAAATCATTTAACTTTTTTTTTTCTTCAGTGGCCCTAATCCTCTTCCGTAGAGAAGGTTCCTTATCAGTCAGATGTTTGCTCCGGTCTGTTAAAGATGTTGAGAAAAACTAAGGTTTGCTGCAAGACTCAGATAAATGTTATCAATTGTATTTATTGATGGAAATGGATGTCTGTCATAACAATAACTACAGAATGTTAAAGAAGCAGTAAAAGTCTGCAAGCAGGACTGAGATCCTTTTCCCTGGTGTCCGTCCTGCAGGGAGGCTTTGACGCCGGTTTCCTGTATCACTGTAAACTGTCCGAGCATCAGGAGGACGATCCTCTGCAGCGTCAGGACGAGCCCTTCGCTTTCAGACATGTGAACGAGGCAGACGACGATCCTATTTGCTCCATGACTTTCAGGTAACCTCGGAGTAAGTCTTAGACTTGACTTTATTGTCATTTTGTACACAGAGTGTTTACAAAATGAAATTTCATTCAGTGCAGGTCTCAAGACATTTCCGATTAAAAAATGCAGCAGTAATCAAAAGTAAACCTGGTGATCAAATGTAAACATAACACTGAGATATGATTTACAGTTTCCAACATTCAGCATTTGGAGGAGGGAGAGGCTCATATCTAACTTGACTCCTCCAGATGGATTCGCTCCACATATCCATCTGGAAACCTTCCGTTGAAGTAATTTTTGGGAAGGGGCGAAAAAACTGGTTAGCTTGATTGGCCTATGTTGGTGATAGACGAGGCCAAATAAACCAATCAGTGGATCAATCGTAAGCATATGACGTACTAACAGACGACGAAAACACAACCACAAGATCATCCATAAATAAAAACAAAAAAAAGAAATGTTGGAACTGTAACTATATAGTGATATGTTTACATTACTTTTTTTTTTCATTGCAATGTTTTTATCACTGCTGCTTACTTGCACTTTAAAAAATTAAATAGTCTAGAGATGAATTTCTTTTTTGTTTACACTTGTGTGTCCTGTCATGATTTATTTAAGGATCTGACCCAAAATGCAGAGAACCACTCAGAGAGCAAGGCAAAGGTTTAAACAGGTTTATTATGGTAAGGGTTGAGGGGTTGGATCTGGTACTCAGAGGGCTGGTGAACTGGAACTGGAAGGGATGAGGGAAGTTCACGATGGTTAGTTCAGGTACCGTGGGAAACTTGGATGCCGTAACGTATAACGCTGGTAAGGGACTCACGTTTGGGGGGGGTTCCTCTCTCACTTTGAATCCGGTCTGTGTGGGTTGATCCAGAGGTAGTGACTCGTTGGAGAGTGGACAGGTAGACATTTGTTGGACCTGGAGGAGCTATAGAGCGGACTGTCACTCGAGAAATCCAGGAGAACTTGAACGGAACTTGTGGAGGTTTATCTCCTGCTCAGTGTGAAGACTCAAACTAATCCTTCCAAGGGGAGAAGGCCAAACATCCAGCTAGCAGGATGACTTCCTGCCTAAAAAGGCAGTGCCAAAAAAACACAAGTGTTAGGGTTTCAGCGAATATCAAAGACTCAGTTAGACTTAGCAAAACTCAGCTTGGCTAGAGTACCCAAAACTGGCAAACACTCTGGCCCCGAACTAGTGACAGTCCACTGATTATGCACTACTGTTTATGCTCTAAAAACATTCTAAATGACTTCGTTTTGAAAGTAAATTCTGGATGCTACCCACTCAGGACACTTGGAATACATTGACGAAAGCAGTATGGAGGAATATTGACACGTTTTTTGTGGACTTTTATGGACCTTCTGTCTCGGGCGCCATAGACCTCCATTATTTGAATGTCAGCAAAGACAGCAAGAAGCCTCCCAGATCTCCAGATGCATTTGAGATATCAAAAAGTACTCCAGAGTGTTGTTCCAGCATGGGGTGAGTAGAAAATGAAGGTTAATCATGTTTTGGGTGTACTATTCCTTTAAGCACTCCTCCTGGTAATGATCCAACGAGATGCAGGTGTGCAGGGAGGACCAACGAGGACAGGGCGCCACCTGGTGGTGGAGGGAGAGACCAACACAAACTGGATTCCTGACAAAATAAAATCTGTCTAAGTCTTTGCATGCAGAAGGAACAGGCTGGATTTCTAGCTAAGTTGGGCCTTAATTATTTGACCTGTTGGGGGCGCTCACAGACTGAGTCGGTGATGTTTTGACAACTGAACCTCAGAAAAACTTCAGTAAGGCCACAGTCACACCTGCAACATCTGGTCGGCATTAAACAGACGTAAAAACCAGGCTGGGTTTGGTCTGGATAAAAAACACAGATGTTTATATTTTTAGATGCTGCCTTCTCCAGATGTTTAGATGTTGGCTGCTGCATAGAGGATAAAACCATGCTGTTTATGTTCCCTTGTTCCCATCAGCTCCAACAGGCAGCTGCTGCTCTGTGGCATGCAGTCGGGCTCCATCAGGGCTTACCCTCTGCAGCCTGATGACCACAGCCTCACCTCCATGCAGGCTTACTGGGCCCTGAGCATTCACGACAACCAATATGGACACGTGAGCCACGTCCGCTGCAGCGTGGACGATCTGTTTGTGCTGACGGGCGGTGGCGACGGAAACATCTTCTGCTTCTGTCTGCTGTCTCCAGAGGAGCAAAAGGAAACCCTGGAGAGAAAAGCCCAGGTTCCTTCACCACGGGTCGGTTTACGTTCCTTCATTTGCTCCTTTCTGCCGGTTTCTTTTGTACTAATGGATGAACACGTTAATCAGGGATGAAATTTGCTGCTGTGTTTGTGCCAAATGCAGGTGGGTCTGGAAGATGAGCCTTTGGCTCTGATTAATCGAGGACCCAAACAGCTTACAGGTAACCTGAAAGCAGTTTGGCAGTTTAATAAAAATACTTGGATTAGCTTCAGGTCTGGCTCAAGGCAAAAGCAAAGCTAAGCAGCCGGGTTACGGCCTCGGAAGGTCCGCTGGTTGCCATGGTCCTCTCCAACTTAGGGCCTTTTTGCTTACTCATTTAAGGTAAGCCGGGTTATATAGTGGCGGCTTAAAGTCTACAGGTATGTAACTTTTAGCGACATCTAAGGTCAGAACTACGAACTGCAGCAACATGAACATCTTTACCTTCTCCCCAACAGTGCACGGCTAGGCGTTGCAGGGACAAAATGTCTTCCATGACGTCCGCGCATCACCTACCTTCTCCAAGTGATGAGGTTTGTTTACATAGATAATTTTACAGATGGTATTTCATTGTTAGTCTGTGTAGGGTATATAGATTTCATGTAGATCTCTAAGATAATAAATATACTACCGTTATTTTTTCTACATCGTTGTGGCGTTTTGGCTGGATCTCGCGTATCGCTAGTTTGTTGGCTCTCGCAGCCACGTAGCCAAAGATGTCTGCCTCCATGAAACAGGCCGGCTCCTATGTGAGGTATAAATAGCGAATTCTAAAGGCGGCCTTGTAATATTCAGGTTAGGAGGCTGAGCTTCGTAGATGATGATAAATAACATAGTTATGTATAATATATTACATTTCTGACTGTATATCCCACTGTAATTATTACACGCTGTAGCTTTAAATGTATAATGTTCTAGACTCAAATGAGAAAAGAGAACTTTTAACTTAATACTCTGAGCATTGAAAGGTGCTGCTGCCGCAGTGCATGCTGGGACAGGTGTCAGTCTCAAGAATGGACAAGTCTGCTCTGATGCATGCTGGGTAAAGAGGGAGGGGCCAGAACAACATCCAGGGACTTTGTCCGTTCTCGGTCTGCTGTTCTTGTGAATTGGAACAGGGGTGAGGCTGATGACGTTTCACGAGGACACGAGAACGCATAAGTTCACTGATTTAGAAACAGCTAATGCCTTGTTTGGCTTTGAAAAGATGCAAATTGGACCAGACAAAAGGGTCCATCCCGTAGTAATGGGCAGTCGTTTGGGACACCTTATGAACAAAGGACATTCTTTTGAGGACCAGAATGTTCACATATTGGACAAAGAAGGCGGGTGGTTTGAGAGGAGCGTGAAGGAAGACATCTATGTTAAGAAAGAAAAAACAACCTTAAACAGGGGGGGGACTCAGCTCTCAAAAACCTACAATGCAGAAACAGAGTTGATTCCTTCCTGCTATCATCGCAACCCCAACCACTTTACAGGGAAACAGAAGACCTTGCAAATTCAACCAGACCAACAATTCCCTCTAACGTCCCCCCCTTTCAGAGACATAGACAGGTATGGGACATTGCAGGCTAACGAAGAACCCAAACGACTCCACATTCCTAAGGGGCAAAACCATCCGTACGGTTCAATTTGAGTGTTTTCTAAGCCAAAACAAGGCTGTGTTTTTGGTCCACTCTATAAAACCTGGGACTCAACTCTATTTCTGACATTTTTAATTGAAAAAACTTCCTGGATGGGAAGAGAAACGTCTTCAAACTTGGAATCAAAGTCCCGTGGATTGTTTTTTTAAACTTTTTTGGAAGAATATCTGGGTTTAAACCTTTGAACAAGCTCTTGCAGCTGTGCGTCTCCTTTACCCTGTCTAGCCTTGAGGAGGCCAAACAGGAGGCGAAGAAAGACGACCAACGGCGGGCGGCTCAGCTGAAGGAGGCAGAGAGGCAGAGACAGCTGGCGGAGCTGCAGAGGAGATACAAGAAGGTCCTGAGCGTCAACCAGAGTCTGGCTGAGCACATCTGGCTGAAAGCACAGGTATGGAGAGGAAAATAAAAACTTCGTATTAGTTCAGGTAATGGAGGAATTTGGTAAAATCTTACAAGAATAAGAACAGAGAGAGAAACACCAAACCTCTGTCTATGTCATCCGGTTCTGCTCTGGTAGCGGTGTGCTAACTTTTATGCCTCTTTTACAGCTGAAGATGTTTGTAGAAACTGTTCGAAAATGAAGAGACGATAGCCCCATTTACGCTACCCTCTGAAAAGCGATCCGTGCCGAGCTCGGTTCCTTAAGACCCTTTACACACCACGCTAGCACGGTTCCTCGCCTCCTAGTGGAGATCTACGGTACTACTGCTCTCTAGAGGTGAAGTGGGAAGGAAGGAAGTTTGCAGAGAGTCAGGCGAAGAAGGCAGCCTTTGGTGAATTTACTTGACAGATTTTGGGATTTTATGAAAAAAGATAGTCTAATCAGGGCTTATAGATGTTTTATAACAGACGACACACGTTGAGGTTCATCACACTGCTAAGCATAATCCTCTCTGGATATCATTGGGACGGTAGGGAAGCTAGTATTTTTATGAATGTCTGAAATTTCCTGATTACGAAGGCTGACTGTAAGGAGATGACGCGGCCTCCTCATGCGCTCTTTGTTATCTGAGAACCGAGCCAGAACTGAACCACGGCAAGCCCTACGGATGAACTAGTACCAGTTTAGTGCGGTTCGGTCGTGTCTGGCGCGGTCTGGTACAGTTTTGCGTGCCATTAACACTCAACAGTTATCTCGGTTACCGTGCTCGGACCGATCTCAGCACCGTTTGAAAAGGGTAGTGGAAACGGGGCAAAAACAGTCCTTTAATATTTAGATGTGCTCAAGAAGGGCTGATACTGAAAGCTAAGGCGTACTCATGTAACTCTGATTCCCCGGCCAGATGGATTTGGTTCCGCGATATCCATCTGGAAACCCTTCCGCTGGAGTAATTTTTGGGAAGGGGCTGAGTACACTGGTTAGCTGATTGGCCTATGCGTTGGTGATAGACGGGCCAAATAAAACCAATCAGATCAACGGGCATTATGATCGCACTTTAACAGAGCGAACATTACTGAAAACACAACCACAAGCCAGGCTACTCTTTGGCTAAAACTTCAGTCGAGAAGAGCAAAACATCTTTTTCCTCTGAGAAAAAGCCTCCAGAGCAGTGTTTTGCTCTTCTTTCAGTGAAGAAATACTGTGTAATTCCTCGATAAAAACTCTCGCCGAGAAGCCCTCGGGCTAACTTAAGCTTTCCCATCGGGCTGAAGCCGCCATGTTCTTTGTGACTGAACTGTCGCGCTTCTCGCTATGCCATACCTCAACCCTCTTCAAAGCCAACGCTTTCTGATTGGACGCTCGCTTGGTGAACGGCTCCAAATTTTCTTTAACGGAGAGTCTCCAGACTGATTCAGGATGGTCTCACGAGGCGCTCGCGAGATCAGGATGGTCTCACAAGGCTAGTACTCATGTGGATAGAGTTGTTGGTTAGAGTTGGTTAGGCCTATTCATGAAAGAAAAGCCCACAGTGGTAAAAGAAATAACTTGATATAATGAACAGTTGAAAGTCAGGCATCGCTTTTCAATCGTGTTTCTCAACAACATTTAAAACAAAACAAAGAGAAAAAAGCGTGCAGTTGCGCCTAGAATAGAAGATGAGACTTGATCAGCGTTTCTCTGTTCCTCTTTTAAAATTAATTTGCTTAATGCGATATCTTCTAGAACAGACCTAATAGCAGAATCTACTTTCACCTCAACTCTCCAGCGGCAGCCATTGTTGTTATCACCCAGCGCGCTTTGGTCACGTGGTTGATTACGTTACTGTTGATCATCTGTCCATCATCGTATAAAGCCCGCCCTGACAATTTGATTAGGCCGCCAGATATTGTGCTAGCATACTCGCTACTATTGAGCAATGCCAGACCGAACTTCCCGACCTCAAAAGCGTTGTGGGCGGGACTAGAGACCGAATATGGCACCAGGCTAGAGTATATATGGGGTTGTTGGGTGACATGGTGTGTCAATACCACAGTCAACATGGACCAGAGGAAAAAAGGGCAGAGTTGTCTCAGAAGATTCAAAAGCATATTACATATAAGCGTGTTCAAGGTTAAGGCTATAAGACCATTTCTGTCAGCTTATCAGCTTCCCTCCAACACCTGCCCAACTTGAAATGGCCTGGTTCCATAAAGCCCAAAGGATGCTTGGACAACTCTTCAATTCCAGCTCAGTCTTTACTTTTTATTTTCTTGATTCATTTGATAGCATCAGATTGAAAACCAGTGATGTCTTAGGAAGAAACAGGAGCACAACTTCTCCATGTTTGGTTCTGGTTCTAATCCAGTAGACCTCTGAGAGGTCCGGCTGTTGATCAACTCCGTGTATCATTTCGTTCTTTCTATTTTCAATTGTCAATCAAAAACAAAAAATAAAAAATTGACTGGATTATTTTGTTTTTTGTTTTTATGGTTAAACCAAAAACAAAAAAAGGATTGGGTTTTTCATATATCTCAATTCTAGCTCGATCAAGAATACGAAATGGAAAAACGGACAACAACCCGCAGGGTGATTTTTAATATTTACCGAAGTTACAGTTTATGTGACCTCGTGAAGTTTTGGTGGAAGCAAGTAGCTAAAAACAATTTGGCTTAACCCCACCACGTTAAGTCAAGCTGCACCAGATAAGGCAGTCGGACCTATCAGCCATGGACAGTTAACCGAGGATCCGCCGCGTGTGACTCTTAGGAGGGAGGACATGACAATGGAGAAAATCAGCCAGGATTTTCCAGGTATAACTTTTTTCTTGAAAACTTTCTCTGCACTGTACTTTTAACTAGCAACAACAGACAGCTTCTCGATCAGCATAGTGTATGGTTCTAGCGTCGCCATGGTAGCCGCTTCATCCCCCCAACTGCCGCTGCTGAAGAGCTGGTTTCCGGTCACGTAAAACTGTACCGGGACAAATATTAAAATCAAATTCTGCATTCCTGCTGCGTATAAAGAGCTATTTCGAGTCTTAGAATTGATATATGAAAAACAAATCCTTTTTTCGTTTTTGGTTTAACCATAAAAAACAAAATAACCAGTCAATTTTTTATTTTTTGTTTTTTGATTGGCAATTGAAAATAGAAAGAACGAATGATACACGGATTTTGATCCAATGCCAACCAGTCTCTAATGCTTTTTGGAGCTGATCTATTTAGTGATTTCTAGACTAACAGAAGGATTTTAAAGACTGTTTTCTGAGATGCAGGGAGCCAGAGGAAGGACTTAAGAACTGGGCGGATGTGTTCTACTTTCTTAGTTCTAGTGAGGACGAAGGCAGCAGCGCCTGGATCAGCTGCAGCTGTCTGATCTACTTTCTAGGCAGACCTGTGGAGACGCGGCTGCAGGGAACAATTCTTAAGATTAATGAAGCAGGAAGACGTTTTTTTTAGCATTAGTCCTTTAATGAGTCCATCACTGCAAATATAAAAGAGGTGAATCAGTTAGTGAAGTTTATGTCTGTTCAGGAACTCCTCCTGGACCCCTGTTTCTACAAACTGGAAGAGAAGAAGGCCAGGAAAGTGATGGAGGTTCAGACGCAGATGGCCGGGGAACAGGAGCGCTACAGCATCACAAAGCTGCAGGAATGGTACACATGCATACACACAGTCAGAACCAGGCTGGAAGGCTGCTAATCATTCTCTGACATTCCCTGGAAACACAGAAGTTGGTCTTATCAAACAGTTCTACATGCTAGATATCACAAATGAGAAATATTTGATATTTAAGACTCTCCTTTCAGGTTTAAAGGCTCCCTGCCGACAGAGACTGTCTCTGTAGTCGGGATAATCAGCGACCACAGGGTCTCCACCTACAGTTTATCAGAGTTTCGCTCAGAAAACGAACCTCCAATCAGAACCGAGCCCGATGGAGGTGAAGAAGCTGCTGAAGAAAAGAGAAAACCTGCAAACCAGCCTTCGCCGGAAGGCCACCAATCAGAAGGTAGGAGACGTCTCATCGGACCAACCGGAGACAGGTTTCTACCTACACTAATGTCCTGTAACGCCGACGTCTAGTGGAGACCATGCTGCTGCCCGCTGTGGTTCCCAAAGCCAGGATCAAACTGGCAGAGAGGCAGGAACAGAAGCTCCGACAGGCTGCAGAGAAAGCAGAGCAAGCTTGGGCTAAAATAGAGAGGAGGAGGCAGGAATTGGCCCAAATGTGAGTCCGATGTCAGGATACTGATTCCTTCATTAATAGGATGGTTTTTAATATTCTCTAATGATCAACTGGATTTTTGGCGTGTCAGTATTGCAGAGAAGCCGGAGGAGAACGCTACCGACTCACAGGATGATCAGGCTATTGAGGAAGCCAAAGAGGGCATCCAACACTTTCTGAAGCCTGAAGAGATGAGAAAAGAGGTGATCAGATCGTCTCCTTTAAGAACGCAGCATGTCAGAAATATGAGCAGAAATGTTCACATCCAAAATACGGCCTAAATGAGCCTAAAAACATGTCAATATGGCACAAATAGCAAAACATTAAGCTAATAAGTTCATGCTGATCATTTAAAATTCCTCCTTTTAGTTCAAATTTTATTTTAATTTATTTTAGTTCAAATTACTTGTGGAGTAAAAGTATTTTCATTTATAGGAAACGTCCAGTCATGATTCTTGTCATTTCCTTTCCTACTGATTGGCTTTTATTGGTCCTTTAAAGGAAAATTAAGGTCATCAGGGAATAATCAATGGATCATTATCTATACCTAAATATAATACGTTCACGGTGATTGGATGAATGTGGCGTTAATCAGTAAAAAAAAAAAATCACTCCCTGCCATCTTCCAGCAGTGGCGTCCGCGGTCGCGGTAAGCCCCTAAGCGCCATTCTCCCGCTTTCCAAGCTAAATCAATGGGAACTACTAGACACATCTGCAATCAACAACAATTATTGAAGATTTCCAGAGGACTTCACCATTGAAATTCACCAGAGCTATAGTGAAACTGACAATGCCCACGTGCATGGCAGCTGGATGCTGGAATACATCGGGTAAAAGTGAAAAAAGAGTTATTCCACCTTTCTGATTCCTGATCCTGCCCACGGGCCGGGTTGGTGGATTTGGATAAGCCAACTTGAAGAGGGAGGATTTGCCATAGGCACTTCTGGCCAGAGAAAAACCCGTAATATGTAGCCAACATTTGGAAGAAAAAGAATGTTTTCAAGATGACTTGGATAATAGCTGGCGTTGTGACAAACACCAGATACAGCACTGGGACTTGATCAACGGCGATACCGCACCGTGGCGTCACTAACCAGTAGGTGGCAGTAGTGTTCTTTGACAAACATGGATGCCTCCAGTAAAGCACATTCACATGGAAATTACTCTGAATTAAAAACACTTATTTATTGAACAGGATGGAATCATTTCAGATTTAAAGAACTTTCAGAAGTTTGAATTCTGAACTTAAATTCTAGCGAGTAGCTCCTGAGATAAGGGAAAAAACGGGGTATGAGAGTAGTCTGAATAAGCTTTATTTATCTCTTTTCACAAAAAAAAAAAAAAAAAAAGTTTAATTAAGAAAATAATGATAGCCCCTAATAACTTTAAACTTTGGGACCAATAGTTTGACAGCATCAACTAGGAGAAGTGGGCCCCTGCGACTGATATGCTAGGAAGCAGAAAGTCATTTAATTCAATTTTACTAAGCGTGAAGTAATAATAGCTTCTGTTTCATTTATTTTAAAGAAATTTGTAGTGATGCTAAAAAGTGCATCCGTTTTTCAAAATAAAGGTTTGATTTTTCCGCATTTTCTTCACACAACGATAATTTCAGCCATATTAAGTGATTGGAGGTCATGTTTCAACAGGCCCATGAAAAGAAGGAGGAGATGAACCAGCGGATCCTGGCCTTGCGGGACGTCAAGGTCCAGCTGGTGGCTCAGGCTCAGCACCTGCAGGAGGTCCAACAGGGGCGTCCGGCCCACCTCTGTCAGACTCCGCCCTGGTGGCCAAAAATGTTACCAGAAGAAACCCCAGAGAAGCAGCTGCAGCTCAGCCAGGCCAGCTTGGAGCGATACCAGACGATGAGAGCGCAGAGGTACGGAGCAGGGGTGGATCTAATGGACGGGGGGGCAGAGGGACCCCATAGCACAGCAATACTCCAACTATTGGGCTTCCTAATGAGGCATCTGAGTAAAGCAGCGGTACGGTTTTCTCATTCCTGAAGCCTTTGGTTTAGGAATGGTAGGGAAAGGGTCCTTCAGTCTGTTTATCTGTGAAGTTTGCACAGCTGGCTTTTATCTAGGAATATTTCATAGGGTGTCCACCTCGGTGCTTGACATCTTTAGGCTTTGCGAGGTGTAGGGGGGTCTGGGGGTATCCTCCCCTGGAAAAATGTGGAAAGTTAGACTCTGAAACGCTATTTCCTGCATTTCGTGGTGGAATTTATCTAACTTTTGGTCTTTGTTCCAAGACTACTTAGGTCCTGATTAGGGGAAGTATGTGAGCTTGACCAGAGGTTGAAAATTCATAAGGAAGATATTTGGTTGTGTGGCGGCTTTAAGGACCCAAATGCAGCACGGATGAGTTTGGATGATTTAATGAAAGTCCAAGGGGAACGAAGGCAAAAATCCAAAATCCCAAAATACTGAAAACAAATAAAAGTCAGGGAAAATACTAGTGTTGCATCGATACCAGTATCAGGGACGGGGCCCCGATACTGCCCTAAAATAGTGGTATATGTATCGGCGAATACCAACAAATAGGGCACCGATACCATTTTGAGAGCCATAAGTTTCTTCAACTATTGTCACCCATTCCTGGTAGGCAATAAAAAGTTCTACTGGATTCATTTTGTATTAGATTTTTTCCTGCTTCACAAAGGCAGGCAGCAGCTTGACATGAAGCCATGATGGCAATTATTTTACATTATTATGGTATCGGTATCGGCCAATACTGCACAGCCAGGTATCGGGTATCGGGGCCAAAAAATGGCATCGGCGCAACACTAGAAAATACTTGAGGGGAGCAAGAGACTAGAAAGCAACAGAACAAGATCTACAACACAAGAAAGCAGCCCTGACTGAACGCTCTGCTGCTCTTTAAAGCCCAGAACTCTGATGAGAAAGATTATCTTCAACCTGTATAGGCTGCCCAGGTTCTCCCAAAAGATCCTCTCTGGAAGAGATGCATCACTCTCCCTCAATCACACACAGGAACCCTGACAATAAGATCATTTTTAGCTACAATATTATGTTTCGAAGGTTAATTCAAACAACCAGAAAGTCTAATGCTATGTTCACACCGGATGCCATCAAAGAAGCTTCTGCTGCTTCATTTCTGATGTGTCATGATTTTATCCAAAGCTCTTGCTCGTTGGAGGGCGGACAGGGTTTACCCAGATTGGGGTTTTTTCTTGATGAACGGAGGAGCTGACTGCCACTTAGATTTCCTGCGGTACTTGAACGGGTTATTGTGGAGATGAATCCCCTGCTCAGAGAGAAGCCCAAACAATCCTTGGGGAAAAGGTTGATCCAAACCACAAACTTGAATCCTCAGCTCAGTTTGGTGCTCAGAGAATCCTTCCAGGGGAGAGAAGGTCCAAAACATCCAGTTTGCAGGATGACTTCCTGCCGAGAGAGGCAAAGACAAAAACAGCAACATTAAAACTCATGTAGACAAAAACTCAGTTTGACGCAGCAAAA
Organism: Cyprinodon brontotheroides; assembly: GCA_018398635.1. Taxonomy (NCBI): domain Eukaryota; kingdom Metazoa; phylum Chordata; class Actinopteri; order Cyprinodontiformes; family Cyprinodontidae; genus Cyprinodon; species Cyprinodon brontotheroides. The sequence continues at coordinate 31,039,252 of JAGKQL010000057.1, forward strand.
ACTCAGCTTGGCTAGCAGAGATGGGAGGTAACGAAGTACAAATACTTCAAGTTACTGTACTCAAGTAGATTTTTCTGATATTTTTACTTTACTTTACTACTTATTTTTATGGTGACTTTTTACTTCTACTCCTTACATTTTTACACAAATATCTGTACTTTCTACTCCTTACATTTTAAAAATTGTCTCGTTACTTTAGTTTTGAATCATTTCAATGGAGTTACCGTTATTATTTTTCACGCCATCAATACCAAATTCAATCTAATTGGATGGGAATCTACGTTGCATTTGATGCACCACTACAAGATGAATCGACAGATTCGGGCGGTATTCATTGGCGGCAAATCATTTGCAGCTTGGTGGCGTGGTGGCGTTAGCATAGTAGCATGGACGACGAGATGATTGAAAATGAACACAACGGAGATCTAGTCCTATTGGCAGACATCCATTTAAAAATGTAGGCAACGGCATGAAAAAAGTGGTTTCTACTTTTACTTTTACACTTTAAGTAAATTTACAAGCCTGTACTTTGTTACTTTTACTTGAGTAAAGAAGTTTAATCAGTACTTCCACTTTTACCAGAGTATTTTTTAACACAAGTATCTGTACTTTTACTCAAGTACGGAAAGTGAGTACTTTGCCATCTCTGTTGGCTAGAGTACCAAAACTGGCAAACACTCTGGGGTCGAAGTAGTGGCAGTCAGCAGCTTAAGAGTCCTCCATTAATGAGGTAACCGTCTGCAGGTGTGTGAGGAGGCCAATGAGAACCAGGCCACCTGGTGGTGGAGGGGAAGACAAACAAAAGCACAACCCACACAAACTGGATTCCTAACATGATGCCTGTCCTCATTAAGGTCAGGGACGTCCAGTAAGTTTGTCCAGATGCTTCTGCTGCTCCTGTGTTCGATGCCAGAGAGCAGCTTTGCTATATTAGCTGTGATCAGCGGGTTAAAAGTAGTTAGAATCTATGTTGAAGTGAGAAAGTCCTCCTGAAAACATGGTCTGTGCAGTCAGTTCATCCAGATTACCATCCTGCCTTCAAAGATTATTTCTCTGTGGGAGCCGCTCAGACCCCCACATACCCGCGCTCTTGCTGTCACTGGGAATCGGCAACAGCACTGCCTCTGGCCCCGCCGCCTCTTCAGGGTTTTTCCCCTCTGTTGGTGAGCGGCTGGAAGTAGATGTTAGCGCCAGGTCTGTGCTGCAGAACTGCAGGCAGTACAGGATAATAAAAGCCAACATATTCTGTTGGCAGGTTTCTACATTTGAAGTTAATTTAGGCGTTAATAAACTGTTTTCAGAGAGTGTGATCATAGCGCTCTGTCAGCAGTGCTCGCGTCCTGACTCCCTGCCAGCTCCCAGAGCAGCTTCTTCTGATTGGTTGATGCGGCGCGTCCAGCAGCTAAAGCTCAATTTTTCCAACTCCATGCTTTGCTCCATGCTTTGAGCAAAGTTTCTAAAGAAAATGAATGCGTACAAAGCTGCACATCCCAAAAACATGACATACAATTTTTCATTTTAGTACAGGGAGTATTCATAGTTTAAAGGTGGCTACTTTTTTTATGGTCAAATAGGAAAGACCACAAAAGGGCGCTCGCCAAAGGGCAACTTTGGTCCTCCTGGAAGGGCCCTGACTAATGCTGAAACAATTAATTGTTAACTGGAGTTTACAGACCCAAAAACACGACTTTAGCTGAAAGATCAAACCACTTAGAGCAGAAATTATACCAGAATTGTAAAAAAAGATAAAAAAAGGTTCTTTCGTCTGTCAATATGCTCTATTCAGATCTCCTGAAGTGGAAAAAATGTAGCTTCACCTGTTTTAATTCTGTAAAAAATCTTCTTTAAGGGACCGTTTGCTATCCGATTATTAATGGATTAAATTAAAAAAATTATTGACGGATTAATTGGTTAGAAATATAACCTTGCTATCTCCATTCCAACCTTTATTCCACCAATCAGGGACTCACCTCCATCAGCTGATTCAGGCATCATTCAGGGTTTATTTTTCTCTGGTTAAACAGAATGGAGTGTGCGGATCAGGGGGAGCAGGAAGACTCTTTGGATTCATTGGAGGAGCTGCAGAGAGAAACGAAGCTAAAGGAGGAGAAGGACAACGTGAGAGAAGAAGAGCGCAGCTCTACGGTTTTTGCAGAAGCCAGAGATGATCAGGAGACCCAGGAGGAGCTGACTGAGCTGGAGGAGGAGCAGCAGGAGGAGGAGGACGTCCAGCTGCTGGTTGAACAGAACGCTCTGATCCAGCAGGTTCTGGTCCTTAAAGATCTCATCTTTAATCAGAGGAAAACACGGGACCCATGAATGGATCTCTGTGTGTATCTTCAGATGGAGATCTTAGTTGGCCGATTTGAAGAGGAGCTGCTGCAGCTGCTTTGCCACAAGCTGCATCTGGACAACTGGCTGAAATGGACCGACCTGCAGCTGCTCATGCTCCTCCAGGAGAGACGGCTTCTCCAGCCGCTTCAGGAGGAGGAAAAAACGCTGCAGGAGAAAATCAACAGCTTCACTCAGGAGGAGAACAACCTCACGGTGAAACAGATTTATGTTTTTACTGGTTTTAGTTCGTAGGACCAAGTTAGAAAACAGAACTTCATATAAGAGGTCCTGACCAGCAGACCTGTGAAAGATCTGGTCCAGTTAAGGTTCTTTGAAAGAAAAGATGCTGCATTTCAGAACCCTGGACAGAACCAGGTATGCTGAGATGCTTCATTATAATATTATTATAACTATTTACTCAAATAGCTGTATTGAAGTCTATGTAAAATAGCAAATAATATGTTGTCTCAAAGAAATATGTGTTATTAGTTACACTGCAAAATCTGAATGATTAAAAAAAACTGCCAAGCCTGTAGAATTAGATCTCAAAGTAATAAAAAAATAGATTTTCTGCTCTGAAAGACTCAGGCTGTTGCTGGAAAGCACTGCAACCAAGACAGTGTAGTTTAGGCAGCCTTTCAGGTTTTAGTTTTACTGTCGTCTTATGGACAAAAATTCCCCTTATTTTTGGTCGTAATTTAGTCATTTCATTTGCAAAAGTTAGAGTTTACCTTTAGTCTGTGTGTTATTTCTCCTTATATAAAGTAAAGCTCATATAAATGTGAAAAAGTGAACACAAAACAGATATGTTCATCATATAAAAAAAAAAAAGATACAGCATGTGAATATATTCAACATGCATTATTTACAGGTTATTTCAAAAAGTTAAAATCAATCCACTGGACTTTGTTTCCAAGTTTGAAGATGTTTTTCTTCCATCCAGGAAGCTTTTTCAATAAAAGCAAACAGAAATAGGGTTGAGTTGCTAACCTGACTCCGCCAGATGGTTTTGATCCTGATATCCATCTGGAAACCTTCCAAGAAGTAATTTTTGGGAAGGGGCGTGAAAATACTGGTGTAGCTGATTGGCCTATATTGGTGATAGCAGGGCGGGCCAAATAAAACCAATCAGATCAACGGCTATTATGGCGTCGCATTAACAGAGCGACGACGAAGAGGAGCCAATTGATAGATCAAACTCTTGCTTTGAAACCAGTCGTGGAGTAGAAGAGCAAAAACATCTTTTTCCTTCTGAGAAAAGCCTCCAGAGCAGTGTTTTGCTCTTCTTTCAGTGAAGAAATACTCTGTAATTCCCCATAAAACTTGCTTTCGATAGCCCACGCTAACGCCAGTTTCATCGCTGAAGCCGCCATATGTTCTTTGGAGACTGAACTGTGGCGGCTTCGTTTAGCAGTCACACCTCAACCACGCCTCAGAAGCCAACGCTGATTGGATCGCCTGATTTTGGTGAGAGCGGCTCCAAATCTTCTTTACTTAACGAGAGTCTCCAGAGCTGATTAGCAGTGACTGAGCCAAGCTTCGCGAGATCAGGATGGTTCCACGAGACTATTGAGTTTCAGACTTTATACAGTAGTACTCTGCGGTTCATCTGGCCAACTGGGAGACCGACATTTTTGAGAATTCTTCGCTGCGGGGATGGGGAGTCAGTATTAATGCTGTTGAACCCACGTGATTGGGGGCGGTACAGGATTAAACGATACTTAACGAAGAGGCGAGGAGGCTTAGGAGGCAAAAGCAATAGCAACTAAAAAATACTAGGATCGATGCCAAAAATAAAATATAAAATAGAAAGAAAAAAAAAAAATCCATACTGGTGCGCCCATATTTTGTAGTTTTTCCTTGAAATACACTACAATTATAATGCTTAGTCAGGTAAACATACACGCACTCCTAAAACTCCAACAGAGCTCAACTTTTGGAGTTTTTCACCAAGCTTTGAAACAACAATGGTTTTGACCAACAGTTAGAAATTCTCCTTTAACTGACCCTTCATAGAAATTCAGATTCAATGTATTGGCAGGAAATCTTATTGAAGACATCAAGAATGGGGAGTGGTGCAGGAGGCGGGAGTCATTCTTGAATGGGAGCAGGATGGGAGTATTTAATTTCTGCCAGGAGCGGGACGGGACAGGATTTAGAATTTCTACTCTGGCTCCGGTGGGGGCCGGGACAGGAATGAAAAATCCAACTCCCGTGTCAGTCTCTAGTCTACACCTTATGGATGAACAAAGGACATTCTTTAGAGGACCAGAAACGTTCTCATTTTGGACAAAGAAGACAGATGGTTTGAAAGAGGCGTGAAAGAAGTCAGCCAACCTTAAACAGCTTTCAAAAACCTACAATGCAGCTTGTATAGAGTTGGATTCCTTCCCAACTATCATCGCCCTTTACAGCGGGTTGGAGCTGCGATACTGGCCTATTCCTTTTCAGAGGAATAGGCCAGTATCAGGTATTGCCAACAACGCCTTCAACCACTCCCATTTTTAAGGCGCGGAAGCTGGTTTTCCAGTTTCAATGTACATGTTTTCTAAGCCATTACAAGGCTTTGTTGGGATACTCTATAAAAGCCTGGAACTCAACATTTTCAATTGAGAAAACTTCCTGGATGGGAAGCAAAACATCTTCAAACCTGAAACACAAAGTCCAGTTTGGTTTTTTAACACTTAACTTTTTGGAATAACCAACTAACTCCTATTTAAATGAACTTACAGCAGCTCTATCGACTAACTAAGCTGTGGGTCGGGACTCCATGAAAGTCACGAACCATCCACTTGGTATCGAGACTCAAACTGGGAATATTTGGCTCTTTGTTTCATAGAACCTCGTCGTTCTTTGGTTTGTTGAGCTTTACAGGTTCGATTGGATCTGGGGGGAGGGGGTCACTAACTGCCAGCCTCATCCTTCCTGTCTCTGCTTCCTCTCAGCCTAAGCTGGAGGAGAACAAGGAGCTGCTTGAGCTGAAGAGGAGCAGGATCACCAAGCTAAAGGAGACAAAGGAGGCTCTGACGTCAGAATTTAAGGCCTCCCTGGGCGAGGCTCACCTCTTCCGAGATTTCCTGATCTCAGTCTTCAGAAAGAAGGTCCAAAAAGAGGAGGAGAAGGAGGGAGATGAAGGAGGTGGGAAGGAGCAAATCCTTTGGGATTCCTTTTGATCAGGAGTTCTCTCTAACCTTGGTTTCCTTTGCAGAAGAAGAAAATGACCTTCTTGATGACGCAGGGAGTAGTGACTTGGCGTGATTATGGCGATGATAAATCTATGATGATGATGACGATGACAGCGACTCTGTGGATGACGTGCCTTTGTCCTAAAGGTCAGCAGGTGAAATCTTCCAGACTTTTTCAACTCTTTTGAAAGAAGCTGCATCCTCCTCCCTCTGTTCCTCAGGCTGCAATCTGCAGCTGTTTGAAAACACGCTGCAACTCCGTCAGCGCCTCCTGGACGTGAAGCAGCAGCTGGCAGAGGAGGAAAGGGCCGCTGCTGCTCTGAAGAAGGAGACCAAGCTTCTAATGCAGAAGGTCAGTCCTCAGTGTTTGCATCTGTGACCCTTTGCTGATCGTCTCCCTCACGTCCCGCCGTTCGTTTGGGCTTTTTCCTACCGATACTTACAGGCCAGTGAGATAAAGAGGCAACGGCAGGAGGGGGCAGACAGACTGGAGTTACTCAGCAATGAGAAGAAGCAGAAAATCAAAGACCTGGATATGATGGTTCCTTTAAAACTGAAACAGGTGAGCGTCCAAAATGGATGAATGAACACGAGCTGTTTTCAGATGTTTCTATCAGCCTTCCTTTGACAGCAGAACCTGTCCACGCTGATGCCTGATCTATAAAGTTCTGCTATGTTTATAGTTTGCTGCGGCTTTAAAGCTCAGCTCTGAAAGGCTCCACCCTCCCACAGCATGATGCTGCAACCACCATGCTTCATTTTGACAAGCATGCAGAGTTTGTCAAAGGAGGCCAGAGGTCCTGCTATTTCTAAATGTTTCCCTTTTTTTCTACATGCATGGAGTCGATCTCTACAGAGAGGATGCAGGATATAATCGGCCCCCTATCGGTATCGGAAATCTAAATCTTAAATCAACATTAATTGAGACATTTCTAAAATTAAGTCATAAACAATATGCAGCCCTGAACTGGCCTATCCATTTTGGGTACTGAGGCTTTTAATGGGATTGGGTCTGTATTTTCTGAATGTTTAGATACTGTATATGAGATGATAAAACTGAATAGATTTTGTGCCCACATTGCCAAAATGTACTTCCCTTGTTAATGTGTCATTGATCCAAAAAAAGAAAAAAATACTGGGCCCATTTCCCACTAGATGAAGGGCCAGTATGAGCCAAGGCATCTGCGATCCAGGACAGGCTTATCAGTACACAGACCACAACTAGACAGGCCTCAGCAGCCTGCTGCAGTGGAACTATTGGAGCTGTCCATGGTGCTAAAGCAAAACCACTCCTTCACTATGGCACATTTAATCCTTCAGCTTAGCATTTTATTAGTTTTAACTATACGTGTATGCTTCATAATAAAAATTATGTTTTAACAAGAACAGAGGGTCACATATGAAACTCTCAGGTCAGATAATTAGTGCCAGGAGGAAGAGACAAGGTTTTATATTTCAAAATATGTGTTAGGCTCTAACTGGTGAGTAAATTATCAAGATTTACTCACCACTAAAAATTACAAAAAAATTATCATTTTTAGCATAATCAAATGAAGAATAAATCTGAAACGTTTCAGATTAAACTTTCAGCACCACTTAGTAGACTAAAAATATTAAATAAAAAAAAGAATAGAAATGCAAAGAAAATCTTTAGATTTTCTCCATATATAGGGATTTAACCTTCTCAATAGATCTTATAAAGGTAAATGTCATCAATGGTTAATTTTTACATGCAATATATAAGTATGTATTTGGATAAAATAATATTTTATTACAATAGCAAAACATACACACTGGAGTAGGGATGTACGCATATAATCCGCCCCCTATCGATCGCCTTAAAAACTGAATATCGGACATCGGCCACCCCACCGATCATATTTAACGCGATATTTGATCAGCTTCTGAGTTTCTAAAGAAAAAATAATAAATACTACTTCTTCTTCTTTCCCAAAACGTCTTTTTTACAGACTTAAAAACTTCTAAAGACGAGGGAAAAAAAATATTGATCCATTAAAAATATCCCAATATTCTTCATATGCTGATATATTGCTTATTTAAAAACTCCAACCATATCAATCTCTTTACTAATGAAATATTATATGTCATCTATAAGCAAATTTAAATCCTCGAAAATTCAAATTTCGCTAAATTGCTGCCATATTTTTTATATTGCTGACGCCGGGTATCGCATCTATTTTACTAATAAAATCTTACACAAAATTTTGCAAAATATCACGAGAGTTTGTAAATTCTTGTGAGATTTAGGCCTCACCTCAGATTTTGAAAGTAAAATAGATCGCATACCGCTTTTATAAATCTATTTGATATCAGCATATGAAAATATATTTGAGTATATTATTTTTCAAAGTGTCAGA
>JAGKQL010000057.1:31058362-31099027 GCA_018398635.1 Cyprinodon brontotheroides
CAGTGATAGCCATGCTAACTGTGTGAGGGGCAGTGATAGCCATGCCAACTGTGTAGGGCAGTGATAGCTATGCTTGTTAACTATGTAGGGGGCAGTGATGGCTATGCTAACTATGTAGGGGCAGTGATAGCTATGCTAACTGTGTGGGGGCAGTGATGATAGGCATGCTAGCTGTGTAGGGGCAGTGATAGCCATGCCCCAACTGTGTAGGGGCAGTGATAGCCATGCTAACTGTGTAGGGGCAGTGATAGCCATGCTAACTCTGTAGGGGCAGTGATAGCCATGCTAACTATGTAGGGCATTGATAGCCATGCTAACTGTGTAGGGAACGTACTGACTGACATGCTAACTATGTAGGGGCGGTGATAGCCATGCTAACTGTGTAGGGGCAGTGATAGCCATGCTAACTGTGTAGGGGCAGTGATAGCCATGCTAACTATGTAGAGGCAATGATAGCCATGTTGATGAACTGACTGCACAGACCATGTTTTCAGGAGGACTTCTTTCACTTCAACATAGGATTCAAACTACTTTTTACCCGCTGATTACAGCTACTATATAGCAAAAGCTGCTCTCTGGCATCGTAACACAGAAGGCTATCAGAAGCATCTGGACTCACTTTACTGGACGCCTGACCTTAATGTGGACAAGCATCACAAATGAAGCAGCAGAAGCATTTTTGGTGCTAAAATAATGATGTGAACGTGAGCATTAGACTTTCTGATTGTTTGAATTAACTTTTGAAAATATCATTATTGAAGGCTAAAAATGATCTTTTTACCTTCCTTATGAATTTTCATAATAAGGACAAGAGTAGTGTTGGAACAATGACAGAAAGTTAGATACATCCCACCTCAAAATACAGGAAATAGCGTTTCAGAGTCTAAATTTAAAAATTTTCTGGGGGAAGGATACCCCCAGACCCCCCACACCTCGCAAAGCCTAAGGATGTGAAGCACCCTATGAAATACTCCTAGATAAAAGCCTGTTTAAACCCAGTTGATACCAGTTAGCAGCTCCTGACCAGTTTGTCCTGACCCGCAGCTCAGGTGTGACTTCTTCTAACATTTTTGCCATTGTTTCTATAGGAACCGTGTACCTAGACTAAAACGCTGCAGTTTCACTTCCTGGTTCCAGTTTCAGATCTTATTCCAGCAGCCAGTTTCTGTCTAGATCCTGATGTTTGTGTGGTTCTGCTTTTTTTAGTTCACGCGGGTCTGGATCCCGGACCAGGATGACGTGTGGAAAGCGGCTGAGATCACCAAAGACTACAAAGAGGGAGAACCGGTCCTCCACCTGCAGCTGGAGGATGGAACGGTCAGTGGATCAGAACATTCATCCTCACACCTCTTTACTGTTATCGGTTACTGATTAGCGCTCATCGCTGATGGTTATGAGTCTGATTTCTGATCAGTCTGTTTGAGATGAGGTTTGATTTATGGTTAAATTACACTAAGAGTAAGAATACTTCCATAAAGGATTAATTATCAATCATCGACATATGAGATGATGTCAATATTTGGACGACTGCTTCCTTTTTTAGCTTTCTGTTCAGATAGAAAAAAGGAGCAGAGATAAAAAAGACTGTCTCATATTTAAGCTTTTTAAATATGTATATTTAATATATTTATATATTTACGTCAATTGTTGAGGATTCCAGAGCTGACTGAGCTTCCTGATTGGCCGCTCTGCATCTGAAGCCGCTTTCCTTTTATGGACGTACAGAATCTCAGACTCTAAATGTATTCAAATCTGAGCTGAGCGTTCAAAGTCGACCTGACTTGGTGACGTCATGCGTTTGATTTATGATCTAAGCTTAGCTTAATGTTGAATGTAAACAGATTTAAACCTGATTCAGATCTGCTTCATTAAACAGTTTCTTTAACGTCGCTGCTCACCAACCTGAATCTCACAGTCCAACAATCCTTCTGCTGCTTTTATGGTTTTCACCTGATAACAAAACTGCAGACTCTAAAACAATGAAGGAAGAAGCGTTTTATTGTTTTATGACTTGTTGATTTTCAGCTGTAACGGACCTGCTCTGATCCGACAGGAAATAAATCACTTCTCCAGCCTTTACTGTCAGTTTACTGAAAATATTTCTCTAGATTTAGTTCAGGTTCTCGGTTAAGGCGCTCTGAAGTCATGGCGTCGGTTCTGACCGTGTTCTGTGTTCTGGCTCAGCCCCTGGAGTACCAGGTGGGTCCGAAATCCAACGCGCTGCCGTTCCTGAGGAACCCCGACATCCTGGTGGGAGAGAACGACCTGACGGCGCTCAGTTACCTTCATGAACCCGCCGTGTTGCACAACCTGAGGGTCCGGTTCCTGGAGTCCAACAACATCTACACCTACTGTGGTCAGTCCTGCTCAGACCCACACACCCAAACTCTTCTGATCACTTTGACATATTTTGATCCTTATTTGATTTTGGAATCAATGTTTTGAAATATTTTTTACCAAAACAAACACTTTGTTGTGTTTTAATAACTGGTTTACCTCAATGCATCAGTTATCAATCTTTTACTTGCTGCTCTCTGATCACACGTCGCTGAAGCTCCACCATTCAGGATTACATTGTTGGATTCAGAAAATGTAGATTTGCAAATACATAGAAATTGAGTCTGCACAGGAAAGAGATTCAAGCAGCTTCTGCAGGAGCGGAAGGCAAAGCCCAACCCAACTTCAAGCTTTCCTTCTCCTGAATCCCCTCCCTGCAGCCGTGCCTTTATTAACAGAACATAGCACATGGTTACAAACAGGAGATTGCCCCTATGTTGACAAACAATTGATCTCAGTTCGTAGAGACAGAATGCTCCACCAGAATCCGCGAGGCAGGATGCTCTCCTGACTGGACCATATGAGACAGAGAGTAGGAGCATCCCCTTGCAAAAGCATCATTTCATAAGCACACATTAATTTTATAATCATCACTGAATAAACCTAACATACATCATTGTCACATCCATTTGAAACCACCCCTAACTTCCCGCCTCTAATGCCTCTGGTTCGCAGGTATCGTCCTGGTGGCCATCAACCCGTACGAACAGCTGCAGATCTATGGAGAGGAGGTGATCACTGCCTACAGTGGTCAGAACATGGGAGACATGGACCCTCACATCTTCGCCGTGGCCGAGGAGGCGTACAAACAGATGGCCAGGTAAACCTGAGGCCGGCTGCTTTCTGGAATCAGGAGCTCAGATCTGAAGTTCACTCATTTCTAGGGAAACAGTTGATTGCATCTCGACTCACTGGTTATAAGCAACGTCCCTCACACTAAGCATGCTTTGTAGCCATGTGGAGAGGAAAAACTGCCTTTGAACAGGGATCCTCCTCGAAACAATGTGAGCTGACCCATCTAGGGGGTCCACAGTCACTCCAGCAGTCGAAGCCTATAGCAGCATAACTATAGAGATCATCCAATCAGATTGATTCAAAGTTTCCTATATAAGGAAAAGCAAGCTAAATGCATTGACTCATCAGCAATCCCTGCACCTAAGCATGCTTGTAGCGACAGTGGAAGAGGAAAACTCACCTTGAGACAGGAAGAAACCTCCAGCAGAACCAGGATCAAAGTGTGAGCGGCAGAAACAGGACTACACACTGGAAAACAGGCCCAAAGCTCCAACATCTAGAAACAAAGGTGTTTGATGGCATGCTAACAGCTGATATTTCTCTCTCCAGGATGGAGTCACAGCCAAGCAGGAACAGACCAGATGAAGCTACTATGAGAAAAAGCAGAGAGGCAGAGGCGTTAGAGATTGAACTAACAGATTCTGCAGAGTGGGAGAATAGAGATGAAGAATGATGAAAAAAGGGGTCCCTATGTCCTCCAGCAGTCTAGAAGCCTATAGCAGCTTAAGAACTATAGAGATAGCTCAGGATAACCTGAGCCACTCTAGCTTAGAAGCTTTATCAAAAAGGAACGTTTTAAGCCTAGCGCTAAAAAAGTAGACAGATTGGTGTCTGCCTCACGGACTAAAACTGGTAGTTGGTTCCACAGGAGAGGAGCCTGAGAACTAAAAGATCTGCCTCCCATTTACTTTTTGCAGAAATTCTAGGAACCACTAGTAAACCTGCAGATTGAGAGAAAGCTCTGCTCTGTTAGGAACATAAGGAACAATCAGATCTCTGATATCAGATGGAGCTTGGCCATTTAAGGCTTTTATGCAGAGAAGGAGGATTTTAAATTCTATTCTGGATTTAACAGGAAGCCAATGAAGAGAAGCCAGGATAGGAGAGATATTTCTTCTGGAAAAATAAACTTTGAGGGTCAAATTTACTGGAAAGTTTTTTTCCTTTTGGTGAATATTTTGCCTTCAGCAGGCCCAGATCCTGTAATAACCCTGAGGTAGGGGTTCAATATCTTTAAACCAGGGGGGGAAAGAAAGTGTTTTCCTACTGTTTAAAGGCTATTTGTAAATGATCACTTCTGTATTAAATATGTTATTCATTAATGAGTTTTCCCAAAGTGAGCAGATTTTCTCAAGCTTTTTTCTGATTCACACAAAGTTGAGAAAATCGTCTTAGTTTAGCAAAAGTTTTCAAAACGTGTTTTCTGTTAGCAAAGGCGGCTAAAATGCGCTGGACTACTGAACTGTATTCTGCTGCTCCTGTTCTTTACGTGTGAAATGCAAGAGTTTCAACACAGTCATTACTTTGCAAGTTTTGTGACCAATATTTATTAATTCATTTACATTCGTTATACATAATACAACCACAAATTATATCAATTTTAAAGGAAAAGTCTGGTCAGCAAGGAATAATCGCTTGTATCCTTATTTATACCTAAATCTAATATAGGGATGCACGATATTGGGATTTTGGCCGACATCCGATATGCCGATATTTTAAAACTCATGTAGCCGATAACCGATATCGATACCGATGTTAAAGCTGGACAAAAATAAGTAGTCATTGAAAATAGCAGTTTTGTTATCCATTTCTGACACTTTGAAAAATAATATATACTCAAATATATTTTCATATGCTGATATCAAATAGATTTTTTAAAAACGCTGCATCGCATCTATTTTACTTTCAAACTCTGGTGAAATTTCATGGTTCTGTTACAAACTCTCGTGATATTTTGCAAATTCTTGTTGTGAGATTTTGTTAGTAAAATAGATTGATACCGTGTCAGTATATCAACATATAAAAATATATGGCAAAACATTTGGTGAATTTTCGAGGGTTTTTAGCATAACGATGACATATAGCAATATTTCATTAGTAAAAGAGATTGATATGGTGTTTTTAAATGGCAATATATCAGCATATGAAGATATTGGGATATTTTTAATGTATCAATATTTTTTCCCTCGCCTTTAGAAGTTTTAAGTCTGTAAAAAAGAAGTTTTTGAGGAAGAAGAAGAAGTAGTATTTTTTATTTTTTTAGACTTTAGAAACTCAGAAGCTGATCAAATATCGGGTTAAATATCGGTGGGGTGGCCGATGTCAGATATTCAGTTTTAAGGTCGATAGTCGATAGGGGCCGATTATATCGCGGCATCCCTAATCTAATATGTTTGCAGTGATTTAATCAATTTAGCGCTAATCAGTAAAAATTAAAAGCAATTTTCGATCTCGATCACTGAGTCTGGGAGCCGCCCCATTTTTCCCCATATATAGTAACCCTCCTCCCGCCATCTTCCGCGAGTGACATCACGGGTGCGGTAAGCCTAGCCGCCATTCTCCCTAACTTTACTGGCTCATCAGATGGATTTGCTCCAGATATCCATCTGGAAACCTTCCGCTGAAGTAATTTTGGAAGGGGCGAAAATAGTTGGTTAGCTGATTGGCCTATGTTGGTGATAGACGGGCCAAATAAACCAATCAGATCAACAATCCAAGCATATGACTTTCTAACAGAGCGACGAGACGATTAAGAGGAGCCAATTGATAGATCAAACTCTTGCCGAAACCAGTGGGAGAAGAGCAAAAACATCTTTTCCTCTGAGAAAAGCCTCCAGAGCAGTGTTTTGCTTTTTTTCAGTGAAGAAATACTCTGTAATTCGGAGCAAAAACTTGCTCGATAGCCACGCTTAACGCTTAATTTCAGACGGGCTGAAGCCGCCATGTTCTTTTGGGACTGAACTGACCGGCGCTTCTAAGATAGCGTCACACCTCAACCCGCCCAAAGCCAACGCTGATTGGACGCTCGCTTGGTGAGCGGTTCCAAATTTAACGGAGAGTCTCCAGACTGATCTGCGAAAGTGAAACCTTGAAAGCTCGGGCGAGATCAGGATGGTCTCAATGCAGGCTACATTCTCCCCACTTTCCAAGCTAAATCAAGCTGGGAACTACTAGACACATCTGCAATCAACAACAATTATTGAAGATTTCCAGAGGACTTCACCATTGAAATTCACCAGAGCTATAGTGGAAACTGACAATGCCCACGTGTCATGGCTGGATGTTGGAATCACATGAAAAAAAATGACTTAGTTCACCTTTCCGATTCCTGACGGGACGGGAAGACTGGAAGAAATGTAACCCTGCCTCTAAAGCATCTCAGAGAATAGATGAAAACTCTTTCTTGCTTTGACTAAACCAAAGGTTTAGATTTAAACAATCTGAAGTCACATGACCCATTTGGCTTTTTTTATTTTTAGAGACGAGAAGAATCAGTCGATCATTGTTAGCGGAGAATCCGGAGCAGGAAAGACGGTTTCAGCCAAGTATGCCATGAGGTACTTTGCCACGGTGGGCGGCTCCTCCAGCGACGCCAACGTTGAGGAGAAGGTCCTGGCCTCCAATCCAATCATGGAGGTCAGTTTTTCCTTTGGTTCAGAGGCTCCATGGCGTTAGCCTGTGTAGTCTGGAGTTTTTAAGATGTTTCTACCTCTGAGTTGAAACAAAAGGGAAACATCTGAAGCAAACTTTCTCATCAGGCCATTGGGAACGCCAAGACCACCAGGAACGACAACAGCAGCCGCTTTGGGAAGTACATCCAGATCGTGTTCAGCAGGCATTACCACATCATCGGAGCCAACATGAGGACCTACCTGCTGGAGAAGTCCCGCGTCGTCTTCCAGGTGAGCTCCGCTCTCTGCAGCGCCCCCTGCTGCTCGCCACCCCTCCGCTCTGAGCTGAAGGTTTGCCGTCTGCTTTCAGGCAGAAGAAGAGCGGAACTATCACATCTTCTACCAGCTGTGCGCCTCGGCCACTTTACCCGAGTTTAAGGAGCTCGGCCTCAGTGAGTCCACCTCTGACCGTCTGATCAGGTCCTCAGACGCTTCCAGCTGCTGATTTCACTTGTTTCTTCCCCCTCAGCGAGTGCAGAGGACTTCACCTATACCTCTTTAGGGGAGAACATCTTCATTGAAGGAGTAAATGATGCTGAGGACCTTAAACGGACCAGAGAGGCCTTCACCCTTCTGGGTAAAACATTTCCTCACCTTCTGTGAGGAACCTGCCGGTGGAAAGTAAAGGAACAGGCATAGAATCCTTTTGTTGTGTTTCCAGGTATAAAGGAGAGCAATCAGAGCGGCATCTTTAAGATCTTGGCCTCCATCCTTCACCTGGGGAACGTGGAGATCATCTCTGAGCGTGACGGAGAGTCCTGCCACGTCGGTGTAAGTCTGCCAGCCCATCGGCGGCCGTCTGGCTTTCTGTCCGCTCTCTAAACCCCGGCCCGTTTGTTCCGCAGAGGAACGACGTCCACCTGGAACACTTCTGCAGACTTCTGGGCGTGGAGCTGAAGCAGATGGACCACTGGCTGTGCCACAGGAAGCTGGCCACCGCCTCGGAGACCTACGTGAAGACCATGTCGTGCAAACAGGCAAACAATGCGCGTGACGCTCTGGCCAAGCACATCTATGCCCGCCTCTTCGACTGGATCGTGGAGCACATCAACAAGGCGCTGCAGACGTCCTCCAAGCAGCACTCCTTCATCGGCGTCCTGGACATCTACGGCTTCGAGACCTTCGAGGTCAACAGCTTCGAGCAGTTCTGCATCAACTACGCCAACGAGAAGCTCCAACAGCAGTTCAACTCGGTGAGTCCTGCAGAACCGGGCCGCCCCCCGGGCTTTGGTGCTGTCTCTAACCGTCCCTCCGCTCCGTGTCTGCAGCACGTCTTCAAGCTGGAGCAGGAGGAGTACATGAAGGAGCAGATCCCCTGGACCCTCATCGACTTCTACGACAACCAGCCCTGCATCGACCTGATCGAGGCCCGGCTGGGCATCCTGGACCTGCTGGACGAGGAGTGCAAGGTAAGGTTCTGGACCTCCTGTCACCCGGTGACTAGACGGACCTAAAACGGAGTAAAGAAGAGTTCTGCTGGTTCTGGTTCCTGTGCTTCACCAGGTCATGCTTTAGCCTCTTGTTCTTTAGAACTAGAACTTCTTTGGACCTTTTGTTGCAACAGAACCAGATTCAGATACAGGCTGATGGACAAAGAGAGGTTCAGCCCGGGTTCTGAAGGTTCTGAACCGACCTGATTGTTTCCAATGAGGGACCAGGAAGGGATTCTATCAGACCCGGTCTCTCCGTCACGTCTAACTGGGTTCTGTTCTTCAGGTTCCAAAGGGAACGGATCAGAACTGGGCCCAGAAGCTCTACAAGCAGCACTCTGGGAGCGCACACTTCCAGAAACCCAGAATGTCCAACACGTCCTTCATCATCATCCACTTCGCCGACAAGGTGAGCAGAACCGGGTGCTGGGAGGGAAGATCAGAGCTCAGAACCGCAGAACGGATCGGGTCAGAACAAAGAGGTTCTGAGTAAAATATCAGTGGAAAAGTTCCTGACCTCAGGATCTAAAACTCATCCATCACAACATTTACAGCCTGATTCTGGATCTAGAAAATTAAAACCAGAACCGGGTCTGGACTCCTTCAGCCTCCGGTTCTTATGGTTACCTTCAGGTCATCTGTGTTGGTTGGTTCTCTGTGGGGTTCTGGTGGGTCCAGTTTGCTGGCCAAAGGGCCCAGTATCGCCATGGTTACTGGACCAGCTTTTAGTACCTGGCAGTGTGGGCCGGTTCCAGGTCCGGTTGAAGGAAGCAGGAGACGTCTTTGGACTTCAGAAAACAGTAAAACCTGAACAAGAAGTTTCCGCTTCTGGTCTTCTCCACTCTTCTTCCAAACTTTAGAACCTTGATCTTCATCTAAAAGTACTTTGGACTTTTAAGCAAACAGCCTGGTTCTGGTTTTCCTCGGGTTAGAGGCTTGTAGCCTGTGCAAAGGTTCCGTTTCTGCATGATGGTTCTGGATGTTCCAACTCCAGTCAAAGTCCATTTCCAGTGATGCTTTGTTCCTAAATATCTTCTCCAGGCCACAGCTGTCACACTTTTTCCTTCCTCTCAACCTTCTGTGAATAATCTCTAGAAATGAGCTTCGGATCATCCTCTCCATCTTTATCAATCCAAACAGCTCCTTTGTTTTCTGGAACATTGATGTGCTGGAAGACCCAGCCACCTTCCCTTCTTCAAAGTTCTCACTGATGGATGGAAGGTTTGTTCTTAACCCTTTAAAGCCCGATCAAAGAATAAAACAAAACAGAAAATTACTTTTTTTGTTCTTATTTGGCCTTTTAACAAAATATGTAAAAAGAAAAAACAGAAATAAATTTTTGATATTAATAATTTATTATTATGCGATAAGTCAAGATTATTTTTTGTGTAGTCTTCTGCCCTCCGTTATCAGGTATATCTGACTGTGTACAATAGGATTTTCAGCAAAGTTTTTACTAGGGATGCAATTTATATTGGGTCTTTTGGCCGATATGCCTATGAGTTTTAAAAACTCATGTAGCCGATAGCCGAGCATAAGATACCGTATGTTAAAGCTGGACAAAAATAAGGAGTCATTGAAAATAGCAGTTTTGTTATCCATTTCTGGCCAGCTTTGAAAAATAATATACTCAAATATATTTCCATATACTGATATCAAATTGATTTTTAAAAACGCGGTATCACGATCTATTTTACTTTCAAAATCTGGTGAAATTTCATCGTTCTGTTACAAACTCTCGTGATATTTTGCAAATTCTTGTGAGATTTTTGTTAGTAAAATATAGATAGATACAGCGTCAATATATCAACATATATAAAAATATGGCAACATTTGGTGTTGAAGATGTTCGGGGGGATTTTATTAACATGAAAGCGATGACATATAGCAATATTTCATTAGTAAAGAGATTGATATGGTGTTTTAAATGGCAATATATCAGCATATGAAGGATATTAGGATATTTTAATGGATCAATATATTTTCCTCGTCTTTAGAAGTTTTAAGTCTGTAAAAAAGACGTTTTTGAGGAAGAAAGAAGAAGTAGTATTTTTTATTTTTTCTTTAGAAACTCAGAAGCTGATCAAATATCGGGTTAAAATATGGGTGGGGTGGCGATATTCAGTTTTCAGGCGATACCCGATGGGGGGGCGATTATATCGTGCATCCCTAATTTTTACCATTTAATTATGCAAAAGGTGTCAGATCCAAAACATTTCAGAAAGCCGTATGTATCAAATACGATACATTAGGCATTAAAGGGTTAAAAACCTTCATTCTACCTTTAACACAGATCAGTCCTTCTGTCTCCTATGTAGAAAAACAGCCCAAAGCATGATGCTTCCACCCCCGTGCTTCACAGGATCAGTCTGAACATTCTTCTTCCTCCAAACGCGATGAGTTCAGTTTGTTCCAGTTTGTTCTCTCCATTCTGGTCCATGGTGGTCTACCTTCCTCTCCTGGTGTCCTTCAGCAGGTCTTTGGTCCTGGCCTTGGTTGAGTTTGGAGTCTGACTATTAGAGGCTGTGAACAGGTGGAATTTATACAGATAACCAGCTCATACAGGTTCCAGTAATAAAGAAGGAGGACAGTAGAGCTTCCCAGAGAAGGAGTTACAGCTGTGGAACAAAAAATACTTTTATTTTCACTCTCATTTACAAAAAAACATTCTTTTAAATGCTCTTTTTTTTCCTCCCATAGTTGAGGATGAATATCACTGACATCACTTGTTTCTAACTAGGACAAATTACACAGTCAGTGACTGACTGAATACTTTTATGTAAGTATGCAAAACAGAGGTGTGTCCTGCTGTCGTCATTTCTGACCAATAGGAGCCGTCATCGTCACGCATGTGGTTTCGCTGTGGTCCGCTTGCAAAAAGGACAATTTGAATGCAAACCGAATCAAATGAAAATTAAATGACAGTCCAGACCAAACAAACTGTGAATTCACCATCAGAACATCTGGAGGTTGTAGCAGCAGGTTAATGACCAGATAGTCTGGGGCACCATGGGGGCCCAATATTAAACTTTTTCCAGGAGGCTGGTTCTGGGTTTTATTGATCTGAGTCATAATCATAAAAATGTTTCTGAATGAATCTTTATAACTGATGAGTTTCTGTTTTTGAAATGGCAACAGAAATATTGTCCTTTTTGAGCCAAATGTTCATTGTGAGAAACGTCCAGCAGAGGGCAGCATGACTAAGGCCTGCAGGCAGTGAATTTTCTTCCAAATACATTTAATTCAATTCAGTCTATTTCTATAGCTCTAATTCATCATGTCATCTCAGGTCACTTTCCAGTTCACCAGATCATCCAGTCAGATTGATTCAAAGTTTTCTATCTAAGGAAAACCAGCTGATTACATGAAGCTCATTGACTCTTCAGCAATCCCTCACACTAAGCATGCTTGTGGCGACGGTGGAGAGGAAAAACTCCTTTGAACAGGAAGAAACCACCAGCGGAACCAGGCTCAGTGTAGCAAAGAAACAGGACTACACTGGAAAACAGGCGATCTCAACATCTAGAAACAAAGGTGTTGATGGCAGCAGCACAGCTGATATTTCTCTCTAGGATGAGTCACAGCCAAACAAGGGAACAGACCAGATGAAGCTACTATGAGAAAAAAGCAGAGAGAGAGCAGAGCGTTAGAGATTGAACTAACAGATTCTGCAGAGTGGGAGAATAGAATAGAATGAAGCAGAATGATGAAAAAAGGGGTCCCTATGTCCTCCAGCAGTCTAAGCCTATAGCAGCAGAACTATAGAGATAGATCCGGATAACCTGAGCCACTCTAACTAGAAGCTTTATCAAAAAGGAAAGTTTTAAGCCTAGCCTTAAAAGTAGACAGGGTGTCCATAAAAAATGCAATCCAGAAAAGAAACTTTAAACAACTTTTTACTCATTAAAAGGGGTTTAAAGAATTGCTGTTTTCTCAGGCCTTTTTTGTTGTTGTTTTAAATTCATGTTTTATTTATTTTCAGTTTCATAATTTATGTTTTTATGTTATCCTTTTCAAATAAAATCTTTACTTTTTAAAGACTATTTCAAATGTTTATTTGTTCATATTTTTATTTAGCAAATGTATTGTTTCTTTTTTATTTGTTTCTGTTTGTTTCAAGCCTCTCTTTTTTTTTTTTTTAAGTTTCATTTCTAGATTGCATTTTTGTCTAATTTCCGTTTACAGAACATTTTCTTTGCAATAGTAACGTAGCAAAGTCCCGTCCGGAGCTCAGAGGTTCGCAGGTTTTTCCTCCTCTCATCTTTGTCCTGATTGGTTGGATCCTGCAGGTGGAGTATCAGTGTGAAGGCTTCCTGGAGAAGAACAGAGACACCGTCTATGAGGAGCAGATCAACATCCTGAAGGCCAGCCAGGTGGGAACCAGAACCAGAACCAGGTTTGAATGACCTGAGCCCAGTTTAAACCCATGTTCCACCTGTTTCCTTCCAGTTCCAACTGGTTGCTGACCTGTTCCAAGAGAAGGATGACCTTCCTTCCTCCAAATCCTCCAAGGTCAACGTCCGCTCCCTGAAAACCGTCCCCAAGGTTCCCAACAAGGAGCACAGGAAGACTGTGGGACATCAGGTGGGTTCGGTTCTACAGAAACTTTCCTCGGACTTTTCCGGGTCTGGTTCTGAACTTTGTTTCTATTTCAGTTCCGCTCGTCGCTGCATCTCCTAATGGACACTTTGAACGCCACGACGCCTCACTACGTCCGCTGCATCAAACCCAACGACTTCAAGGAGGCCTTCTCGTGAGTTTGTCTCATTTACAGAACCGGGATCCTGCAGAACCGGTCAGCTCAGCATACGGCGTCAGGCCAGCATAGCCTCAGTAATACGCATAAAACAACAAATATTAGCTTTAAAAAAACATTGTGTGTCCGTTTGACGAGAATCTTATTAAAGAATGATCAGAATTTTTTCACAGACAGTTCAATTTTTATAGGTAGAGGATTTATGGAAGAAAAAAAGTCTCTTTTTTTTTTTAACACCAAATTTTAAACGCTGAACTTTTTCAACACCGAATTTGAATTGAATTCCTTACCCTCAGTTTTTATCGTGTGAAAATTCACCTGAAAAAATTCAGCTACGAAAAATTCAGTTGCAAAAAATTTAGCTAAAAAAATTCAGCCGCCAAATGTGTTGACCTTTTGGTGAACTCAAGCCAAGGCAATCTACACTCGATAGTCCGTCGAGCACGCTTCTTGAAATGGCTAGTGCTTGACATCTTTTCTTCTTCATTTTGGCCCCTGTGGCAGTCTAGGGGCCTTTAGTATCTTCTTAATTTAAGAGCGTACAGCCAGGGGTGCTGCACTTTCGCTGTGATCGGCTCAGTTTTTTCACCCAATCTGATAAGAGGAAAAACTCTACTAGCTGTCTGTTAGTAGCTAACTGACGTTTTCTAATTCTATTTAACAACAAAGAATTCCTTATTCAACCGGAACAGGGCTGAGCGCAGCCGTTGTTACGTGACCAAATGAGCTCATTTCATTGGCTAGAAGCTGCTCGACTCTATCGAGTGTAGATTGCTTTGGCTTGAGTTCACCAAAAGGTTAATGTTTTTGCGGCTGAATTTTTCTTTTGCTAGATAAAAATAGAGTGTAAGGGATTCAATGTCTAAAAAAATGCAGTGTTTAAAATTCGTTGTTAAAAAATTCAGTGTTTAAAATTCGGTGTTAAAAAATTCATTGTTTAATATTCGGTGTTAAAAAATTCAGTGTTAAAAAATTCATTGTTTAAATTTCGGTGTTAAAAAATTCAGTGTTAAAAAAATTCAGTGTTTAAAATTCGGTGTTAAAAAATTCAGTGTTTAAAATTTGGTGTTAAAAAAAATTCAGTGTTTAAAATTTGGTGTTAAAAAATATTCCAGTGTTTAAAATTTGGTGTTAAAAAATTCTGTGTTAAAAAAATTAATTGTTCAAATTTCGGTGCTTAAAAAAAATTCAGTGTTTAAAATTCGGTGTTAAAAAAATTTAGTGTTTAAAAATTCGGTGTTAAAAAAATTCATTGTTTAAAATTCGGTGTTAAAAAATTCGGTGTTAAAAAAAATTCAGTGTTTAAAATTCGTCGTTAAAAAAAATTCAGTGTTTAAAATTGAGTGTTAAAAATTCAGGTTTTTAAAAAATTCAGTGTTTAAAATTCGGTGTTAAAAAAATTCAGTGTTTAAAATTCGGTGTTAAAAAAATTCAGTGTTTAAAATTCGGTGTTAAAAAAAATTCAGTGTTTAAAATTCGGTGTTAAAAAAAATTCAGTGTTTAAAATTTGGTGTTAAAATAATTCAGTGTTTAAAATTCGGTGTTAAAAGAAAGGCAGATTCCAATGAGACTTTTTATTTTTCATGAGGATTCTACAACCCAGTTGACAGGATATGAGAATTATTTGTTTGTTTGTTTAATATGAGCAACATGCTCATCATTTTATTATTTTTAATTATTTTTACAGCACATGAAGAGATACTGAAATTATTTTCAGATTACACATAAATACATTAATTAATTCTGCAGGGGAAAATGAATGACTTTAAGGTTGGGATTAGGCTTAACTCGATGCTAACAGCCTACTGAGCCTTCTGGCACAATCTGAAGCTATTCTATGGAACTGATAACCGCTAATAATAACGATCATTCACGCATGCGTGTTACTAAAGTTACGCTGGCCTGATGCAGTAAACTGAGATGACGGAACACCGGGACCCTGGTTCTGGATTAGAACCAGTGACAGTCTGGAAGCGTTAGCTAGATTCTGGTTTCATTCATTTTCTCTGGACTGAAGGAGAATTATATGGAGGACCAACTCTGCCATATTTAAAAATAAATACAGAAATGAATAAATGCTCAATAAATAAATAAGCATACAATTAATTGCCACAAAAATACAATAAACAAATAAATGTAATTAAAAAATAAAGTTGAAGATTATAAAGGACAAAAGAATGAATAAGGTAACTTTTAATTAGCTTCTTTATTTATTTGCCTTTGTAATATTTACCTTTTGTTTTTGTCCTTTGTAATTTAATTTCTACTTACATTTATTTGTTTATTGTATTATCGGTGAAAACATTTATTGTATGCTTATTTATTTATTGAGCATTTATTCATTTCTGTATTTATTTTTAAATATGGCAGAGTTGGTCCTCCATAAATTCAGACCCAATAGAAATAAAGAATAAAAATTCTAAAGAAATGATAAAGAAACCATCAGTTCAAGTTTGACTATTTTAGATCAGATTAAAAACCTTTTTGATTAATATATTAAGCAGAAAAGACAAAAGGATCATCGGCCGGTTGATGTTTCCGAGGTTTTTTAGCATTTATTCTTCTCATATCGGCTGTTTGCTGACTCATCAGCAAAGTTTGAAGCCTTGCTGATCCCTCTATCGGCTTTCTATCGGTAATGTCTAGTGAATTTGTTAACAAAGCTTTGGTTATTATTTAAATGTAGAACTAAGGAACATTTGTTGTCATTTATCATGAATAAAAAGTGATAAAAGCTCAAGGAATTTAATAAATAAATAAAATGAGTCCAAATAATCGGTACCAGAATATGAACCAGGAACCAGGAGATGATGGTTTAACGTCACTGGAGGATTGTTGCTCTGAGTCGAATGTTTTAAAAGCAGATTAATAATCCAACAGAATTAGCTTTGATCTCAGATTCAGTCCTGATAAACTAAAACTAAATCCAGATGTTCAGATCTGATCAGAGAGCGAACACCAGGAAGTCCAGATAATCGGCACCAGCTGCTGGTTTGGGTTCCTTCCTTCATCTGGGTCTGAACAGAACCCGGTTCACCTCAGCAGAACTTTGTGGATGTGAAAGCTTGTAAAGGGCCTTGGTACCGGTTCTGAGGCTGGACCCAGATTCTCTGGGTGTCGGATTGACTTAATCTCTCTGAGAAATTTTCAGAACCAAGTCCAGAACCGCTGCTGGACCACAGACGGATCAGAACTATGTGGTTCTGGCCCGGTCTGTGTGGTTCTGTTCCAGTCTGTGTGGTTCTGGTCCAGTCTGTGGTTCTGGTCCGGTCTGTGTTGTTCTGGCCCGGTCTAGTGGTTCTGGTCCAGTCTTGTGGGTCTGGCCCGGTCTAGTGGTTCTGTCCTGGCCTAGTGGTTCTGGTCCAGTCTGTGGTTCTGGTCCAATCTTTGGTTCTGGTCCATTCTGTGGTTCTGGTCCGGTCTAGTGGGTCTGGCCCGGTCTAGTGGTTCTGTCCTGGCCTAGTGGTTCTGGTCCAGTCTGTGGTTCTGGTCCAATCTTTGGTTCTGGTCCAGTCTGTGTTGTTCTGGCCCGGTCTAGTGGTTCTGTCCTGGCCTAGTGGTTCTGGTCCAGTCTGTGGTTCTGGTCCAATCTTTGGTTCTGGTCCATTCTGTGGTTCTGGTCCGGTCTAGTGGGTCTGGCCCGGTCTAGTGGTTCTGTCCTGGCCTAGTGGTTCTGGTCCAGTCTGTGGTTCTGGTCCAATCTTTGGTCCTGGTCCAGTCTGTGGTTCTGGTCCGGTTCTGCTCTGCAGCAGACCAGCATTTGTGCAGGAATGTGTTCTGAGCGTGTGTCAGCGTAAATCTAATCAGGGTCACATGTTTCGGGTCGGGCCGTCCTCAGCAGTCTGTCTGCGCTGCTGCAGAATCTCTCACCATGTCCCACAAGAAGACAAGGTGAAGCTCCGTGTTCTGACCCGATCCGACCCGGTTCTGGACTCTGTTCTAACGTCTCTGTGTCTCTGCAGGTTCGACTCCCGGCGCGCCGTCCAGCAGCTCCGAGCCTGCGGAGTTCTGGAGACGATCCGGATCAGCGCCGCCGGGTATCCGTCCAGGTGAGGAACCGATCAGATTGTTCTGGATGAATCCGGTTCTGCTGGGCCACAGAACCCGGCGCCAGGCGGGTGGATAACGGTTCTGTCTCTGCCAGGTGGACCTACCCGGACTTCTTCAGCAGGTACCGGGTTCTGATGAGGAAGTCGGACCTCAGCTCCGCCGATAAGAAGCAGGTGTGCAAGAACCTGCTGGAGACGCTGATAAAGGTAAGAATCTGGTTCTGATCCAGTTCTAACAGCCAGTCTGGACCGGGTCCTCTAAAGGATCCAGAACCTAAAGGTTCTCCAGACAGCAGCGTTCCAGAAGTTCTGGTTGGATTCATCCGGTTCAGAGACGGAGGGATCCGACCCGATCCAGCTCCAAACACGGCGCCGTTCATCCAGGTCCAAATAGCTTCTAGAACCGGACCTTAGAATGACCAGGTTACTGCCTGGTACCGACCCATTCCTCCATCCCGGCTCGGTAGGAGGAACCAGACCATTTAATCTAGATGCTGAACGTTGGATCAGAACCAAGAACTCTTTGGGTCTGTTCTGGTTCTCTGTAAGGTCCAGATCCGAACCGTGGATTTATGCAAGACCAGGTGTTCTTGAACAGAACCGGTTCTGTTTGATTCTGATCAGAATTTTCTAAACTAATAAACCTCCATCAGAACCGCAGTAACCGGACCGCAGACAGGGAGCAGTACCAGAACCATCCGTCACATTTAGGTTATTTTCATCCTTCGGTTCTGGTGGGTTCTGTGTCAGAGACCCAAAGCTGTAGGCCGATGCCGAGCCATAGAGCTGACCCGTTCGGTACCGACCCAGTCAGCGTCTGCCTGCCTGTGTTCTCCCACAGGAACCGGACATGTTCCAGTTTGGAAAGACGAAGATCTTCTTCCGGGCCGGTCAGGTGGCCTACCTGGAGAAGCTCCGGACCGATAAGTTCCGCTCGGCCTGCATCAAGATCCAGAAGACGGTCCGAGGCTGGCTGCAGAGGATCCGGTACCGGAAGATCCGCAGAGCCGCGCTGGAGCTGCAGAGATACGGCCGGGGATACCTGGCCCGCAGGTGAGGCGTCCTCCTCCGGTTCTGATCCAGCCCAATAGGTTCTGGGCTTTAACCCGTCCTCCTCCTGCAGGTATGCGGAGTTCCTGCGTCAGAACCGGGCCGCCCTGATCTGTCAGAAACAGTACCGCATGGTCCGAGAGAGGAGGAAGTTCCTGAGGATCCGACGGGCCGCCATGACCATCCAGGCCTACACCAGAGGGATGTTCACCCGCAGGATCTACTGGGAGGTACGGAACCAGAACCGCAGCCGGACCCGGGGTCTCCATCAGCCAGCAGCACCTTTAGAGGCTTTACTGGATTCTGGGCTGAGGTCCTGGTGACCAAGGGGGCAGCGTGGAACCAGAACCTGGTTCAGTTCTGTTTAGTTTAGCTTCAGGTACAGACGAGTGTTCTGCTCAGGTCCGCTTTGGATCGGTTCCGCTGGAAGCCTTTTCGACCCGGTTCTTCTCAGATTACCTCCAGATGGGATAATCTGTGGGGAGGTCTGTGGCCCACACACTGATCTCTATTTATTCCCTGGATTGCCCGTTGGTAGTACAGGGTGGAAGTGAAGCTACCAGCCGCCATATTGGTACTCCCTATTTAGACCGGTTGCAATGTAAACAATCTGTGCGCTAACGCATCAAACAACCATGATGTTCTAATTTTCAGGGGGAGTTAAGACTTTTAAAATAAAGATAAATTCATCACTTTGACACAGACTGGCTGTTTTATAGCATCAGTAGATTAACTTTAACTTAGAATAAAAAAATAGACGTCACATTGCAGAGTCATTATGAAGTTTTATATTATATAAAACCATCACAATAAAATTAATGTGTTAATGGAGCATAATAACACTAATGTGCCAAAAGTGTTAAATTGATGATGTACATGTAATATACATGTATTAACGAGATTATTGTTGTTGCAACATATTATATATAATTTCAAGATTTCACATCAAGACTGAATTGCAAGTACATGTCTGTTGATGCTATAGTATTTTCCAGAGATGGAAGTAACGAAGTACAAATACTGCTACTGTACTCTCGCGATTTTCTGATATTTTACTTACTACTTATTTTATGTATGACTTTTTACTTCTACCTAATACATTTTTAAAAATAGGCTCGTGCATTTTAGTTTTGAATCATTTCCGGAGTTACCCATTATTATTTTTCACGCCATCAATACCAAATTCAATCTAATTGATGGAATCTACGCTGCATTTTACGCAACCACTACAAGATGAATCGTATTGTGATTCTGCGGTATTCACATGTAAATCATTGCAGTTATGGCGTGGTATGCTAGCATAGTAGCATGGATCTTAATTTGTGATGATTGGAAAATGAACACAACGGAGATCTAGTCCTATTGGCAAGTATATCCATTTAAAATGTAGCAACGGCATGAAAAAGTGGTTTCTACTTTTACTTTATACTTTAAGTAAAATTCATAAGCCTGTACTTTGTTACTTCTTTACTTGAGTAAAGAAGTTTAACTAAGTACCTCCAATTTCTTACCAGAGTATTTTTTAACACAAGTATCCGACACAGATTTACTTCCATATACATGTAATATACATGGATTGTTTTTGGTCATCTTACATATAATTTAAGATTTTACTATAAAGACTGAATTACAAGTACATGTCATATTAATGCTATAGTATTTTCCTCCATAAATATGTATTTAAATGTATGTACGGGGGTGAAATTATATAGTTTTTTCCGTCAATATAACATGCAATATATATTTCAGCTCATGACTTTTTCAAATGAGAAATACAACAAACACTACAAAAACAACGGCATCATCTACCTAATAAAGAATTACTACATTGATATTTCACAGGAAATTACTTTCTATTTACTCTACTTTCTATTTTCTAACGTTAGACAAAATGTAAATTGCTAACTCAGTCAATAACTTTGAGTCAGTCCGAGAGAATGTTACGCTGCTAAGTTTACTATAGGAAAAATCAGTGTATAGATGGATTTATTGGTTATTTCAAATTACCTGTGGAACGTTTTCCTGCAGCCAGAAAACTGCTGGTTTCTGCAGCCAAATGCTGCACATGTAGCCATTTTGACTGCACATCTCTGTGGGAATGGGGAGTACCAACATGGAGGCCGGTGGCTTCACTTTTTTAGGCTATCAGCAATCCAGTGAATAAATAAATAGAGATCAGTGGTGCTACAGTGTGACCGCCCTCTGCTGGGAGCTGAGCTGTACTGCAGAGCTGAAATAAACACAGAGGCTGATGTGGAGCAACAAAGGATCGCTTTGTTTTCTGAGTCAGAATTCCAGTGGGAAATGATTTCTGTTGCAGCTCAGCCACACAGATAAACCTTTATACCTAAAGGCTGAAAGCTTCTCCCCATCCAGCCTTCTACCCTCTCATGGAGTTAGACCTCAGTGGACCGGATCACAACCAAACATATTAGAATAGAACCAGCAGATTCAGCTCAGTTAGCGTTAGTCTAGAATAAAATTAAATAAAACATTGATGAAACATGGTGCTCAGTTCAGAACACCTCAGTGAAAAGTTCTGATCCGGTTCTGGCTCATTAAAAATCTAGAACCTGCTCTGTGAAAACGGAACCTTTTATTTTGGAAAGTATCTGAGCTTTATTCTGAAAGGCTAGTTTAGAGACACAGAGGCTTATTAAGTTATTTTGTCTTAAAATAAGTGAATTCTTTCTTGGATTGAGGAGGTAAGTGAGACAATTTGCCAATAGAACAAGACAATTTACATTTAAAATAAGAACAAACTATTTCATTGTCTTCTTTCAAGTGCATTTTATCTAATCATCTTATTTAAAGAGTAAAAATACTCTTTCTATTGGTAAATACACTTAATTTAAGAAATCTACTTATTTTTTCTAGATTGTTTTTGCAGTGCATTGCTATAAACCAGGGGTTCCCAAAGGGGGGTTAAGCTGTGATCCATGACATATATGGAGGGCAGAAAAGATCAAAAAATAATTATTTATGTATTTTATTACAAAAATATTAAATGTAAATAAAATTTGAGCAGAAAGCAGTTTGCTGAATTTATCACAATTCTTTAATTATTGAAATAATGGTCAATTAATTTAGTAATCAATTAATCATTAGAAGATTTACAGACATATGTTAAACATGCCATTAGCAGAATGATTAGTTGTAATTCTGCCAAAAACGTTAAAAATAAATATTTTGCAATTAAGATTAAAGTGGTCTGCTCACCCCAGAATTTTACATGAGGAAATTCTGAATAAATATTATCCATTTACGAATTGATTAATAGAAAAAATAATCGTTAGGTTAAAACATTGGTAAAATAATGGTTGCAGCCCTTTCTTAAGTAATTAAATGTTGTTTTTAAAGGTGCATATATTTAAAAGTTGCTTTATATTTATGATTAAATACAGAGTGCAATATTTGGGAACGCCTGGTCTAAACTATGAGATTTTGAGGCTTTTATTCTGTAAAATATCAACTTTATTAGAGCCTAATCCTTGGATTTAATTCATGCTTTTACTTTGAAATGTATCCCCCTTCTAAACTATACCTTCCTCTCATCTAATGTGAGTCTGAAGCTCTTATTTTGAAGGAGAAATTAATACCGTTTACATAATTTTCCCCCCCAATAGGATAAATGTAGGACTTTTATTTTGACGGGAATCTTTTCTTCCTACTGTAATAACTCAGACGTTGCTGCTGTTTGGTCACTGAATGCTGGTTCCATTGCAGTTCCTGCTGCACCACAAGGCCATGATCATCCAGAAGCACGTCCGCGGCTGGCTGCAGAGGAAGAAGTTCCTGCGGGCGCGCAACGCCGCCATCGTCATCCAGTGCGGCTTCAGAAGGATGCAGGCCAAGCGGCTCCTGAAGCAGCGGAAGATCGAAGCGCGCTCCGCACAGCATCTGAAGAAGCTCAACACAGGGATGGAGAACAAGATCGTCCAGCTGACGAGGAAGATGGACGAGCAGGTACGTCACGACACAGCCGGCCCCTGGGGTCCGCAGAGGCACCCGACCGACACCGTGTCCCTTTCAGTCCAAGGAGCTGAAGACGCAGAACGAGCAGCTGCTGACGGTGAACGCCTCCCTGGGCTCAGAGGTCACTAAGCTGCAGAAGGAGCTGGAGTTGGTCCGGAACCAGCAGCCCGACGGAGGCAAGGTGATGTCACTACAGGAGGAGGTGGAGAAGCTGAGGGAGGAGCTGCAGGAGGCGCACACCCAGAGGAAGAAAATGGAGGAGGAGCACGGCAGTGAGAAGCTGAGCCTCACTCAGGTGAGAACACACCTGAAGCATCTGGGGCAGAAGGTTCTGGTGTGGAGTTCTGTGGTGGTAATGATGTGTTTGATCCTCAGCGGGTGGAGGAGCTGGAGAAGGAGAACTCCCTGCTGAAGACTGAGAAGGAGGAAATGAACCGACGGATCCAGCAGCAGGCCAAGAACTCTGCAGGTAAAACCAGAACCGTCTCCTCCTCTGGAGTTCCAGGTCCAGGTTCTCCTCATGAACGCTTTGTTTGTTCTGCAGAGGACCTGAGCAGCTCGTCCCTGGAGACCGAGCTGGACCAGGAGCGAGAACGCTACCAGAACCTCCTGAAAGAGTTCTCCAGGCTGGAAATGAGATATGAGAACCTGAAGGAGGAGGTGTCCCTGAGCAAGGTGAGACTGACCCCAGGTCAGACCTGGAGCCTCCAGGCTGCCAGCAGAATCTGATGAGAAAGCAGGGGTTCCTCTGGAGGATCCGGGTTTCCTGAACCGTACAGAACCTTTGATAAACACCAAAGGAACCA
Organism: Cyprinodon brontotheroides; assembly: GCA_018398635.1. Taxonomy (NCBI): domain Eukaryota; kingdom Metazoa; phylum Chordata; class Actinopteri; order Cyprinodontiformes; family Cyprinodontidae; genus Cyprinodon; species Cyprinodon brontotheroides. The sequence continues at coordinate 31,081,232 of JAGKQL010000057.1, forward strand.
ACAGGTTCTGATGTTACAGAACTTTGTTCTTCAGATGTTCTACCTGCAGCACCATCTATTAACAGCTTTTTGAGTCTTTATCTCAGTAGTTCTTGCTGAAGTTTAGCTGTTGCTCCATCTTCATCGTCTCCTTCTGTCCGTGGTCCTCCAGTTCCACCCCGGCCACCGCAGGACCACGTCTGACCAGATCAGCCTGGAGTCCGACTCCAACTACCCGTCTGTCTCCACCTCCGAGGTGGGAGACACAGAGGACTCCATCCAGCTGGTGGACGTGAGTCAGGGGGGCGGAGCTTATCCTTCCTGTTTAAAGGTGGGTTCATTGGCTCATTCTGTGCGGTTCTGCTGGATTTCAGGAGATGGGGGTGGAGAAGGCGGCGATGGACATCAGTCTGTTCATGAAGCTGCAGAAACGAGTCAGGGAGCTGGAGACGGAGAGGAAGAGGCTGCAGGTCAACCTGGACAAGATGGAGGAGATTGCCAAGCGTAAGGTCAGTATCCTTAAGGCCAGGACGAGCTTCTAAATGATGGTCTGCAGGAAACCAGAGTCAAAATAATTAACATCTTCTTTCCTCAAAGGGTTCTGAGGCCAAGAGCCCAACTTCTGACGTGGAAACTGCAGATCTGGCCTACAACAATCTGAAGGTACCTCAGAGGAACGTCTTCTGTCTTTATTCAGTCCGGTTTGACTTTAGAACATCAAAACTTCTGTTTGATAGTAAACCGTAAAGCCCGGCTTATGCTCAGAAACCAGGTTGTCTGCGTGTGTTGTTGCAGTTAACTACCAGATATCAGGACCTTCAGGCCTTAGTGGTATTAAAATGTCTTAAATCAGTCTTTTGTAGGTCTTAATTTTTAAAACATCATATATAGGATTATTTTTTATTACGATTTATTTTTTGTAATCTAAATAATAAAGCGTTAGATTTAATGCATAATTAAAAAAAATAAAGTAACTGCTTCGCCATTATTGGTTCGTCCGATAGCGAACCAATAGCGTTGACTAGCGGCGAGGACATTTGGGAGATGGACCATTAACTTTTGTCTGGAAAATCTGAGCAAGTGTAAATGTAACAAAATAGTCTCCAGCCAAGAGTTTCCTCCATAGCTAAAACCAGGGAACATACATGAGGCTCAGTGGATTTATGCAAGAAGTCATTCAAGCTCAGAACGATGGGAATTAAGGCAGTGGAGTCGCACATGCGAAGCGCGAAACACAAAGCGTCAAAATGGAGTTATAGAGAAACAGGCGGTACATTTCTCGGTTTAGTTCCACCCTTGTCTCTCTGCAACGCCTCCACTTATCACCAAATCAAACATACTAAGAAAAACCATACAAAAGAAAAATAGTTTTTCTTGTGTTTCTTTTAATTTGGTCTTAAATTTTTTATTTGAAGTGGCATTAAAAAAGTCTTAAAAAGTCTTGAATTTAACTTGCCTTATGCTGTAGGAACCCTGGATATGCCTCCAAATTGTAGGTGACCGCAGACAGGAGGCCTCTGATTGGTCAAATCTACATCCGCGCTACATTATGCGTATTTCCTGATTGGTTCCTAATGTCAGAATCAGTGCCCTCCACAATGCTTGGCACACCTCGGACACTATCCCAGACACCGTACAGGATGCTAGTTTGTAGCTCTGTGCGACGGTCTGTTGGTTTGCACCTGAAGCCAAAACACTCAGCGCCACGGCCAGCCTTTGGAGAACACTCAGGGTTGAACTGTGTGTCGTTCGGCGTTGGATGAGGGGTTGTAGACGGCGAACAAGCTCGTCAAACCGACACACAGACGCCCACAATCCTAGCTAGTTCATGATTATCCCTCCAGCGTTGTGGCGTGGAATAACATAGCGCAGACCACGCCTCAATATGGGACATAAATCAAAAATATACCTGCGACAAGCTAACTGACACACTTCTGCTGAAGTATACAGTTCCCGTAGCTCTTCTAAAACAGCCTGAGCCGCTGGAACAGAACCAGAAGCAAAAACTGCAGAGGTCCTGGTGTGAACGCTGAAACCAGTTACCTGTTATAAGGCGATAGGCTCTCGTTAACATAGTGAAGATGTTTTGTTTTTATTAGATGTTTATAAGACACCAATAATGTAGACATATTTCTAATGTAAGCAGGAAAAGCAGTTCAGGTTTTGATGGTAACAGAAGCTATGTCCTCAACAGAGACAGGAGCTGGAATCGGAAAACAAGAAGCTAAAGAACGACCTGAACGACCTGAGGAAGACCATCTCTGAGCGAGCATCGCAGGACAGCTCGTCCAATGAGCTGCAGGACAGCTACAACCTGCTGCTCAGTCAGCTGAGGGCAGCCAACGAGGAGCTCGACGCCCGTAAGGAGGAGGTCCTCATCCTGAGGACGCAGATCGTGAGCAACGTCCAGCTGCAGGAGCAGAGCGAACGCATCGTGAGTCTTTATACTTTATCTTAAAAACCAGGCCCGGAAGATCGGATTTAAGGTTGAAAGGTTGAAACTATGAAAGCTCATTGGTAGAATTCCCTTATGACAGAAAGAAGGCCACGATTCACACTATTTTATCATCCGGAGGGGGGAAACATTTAATTACAAAACCGAATTCATACAGCCGTCTCAAACACTTCATACATTCAGCACTGCATCGTCACATTTCAGTTATTCCCTCAAAACTCTCATGTCATCTCAGTTGTTTTATAGTCTCAACATCGCATTACGTAACTGCAAAGCACAGGAATATCATGTCGAAAGATTACTGGAATTCACGTGTGCTGGTCGACGCCAGCGGTAGATTTGACACTCTGAGGAATGTTTATACAGATGTTCTCTGTTTATGCCAAAACCTCTTAATATATCATCTAATTGCATACGAATAAGGCTTTAGGGACTGTATTATTGCTAAGACTCATACTTGACCTTCAGCATGTACTGTTTTGTTGCTAAGTAAGTATAGGGCCATGTGTAAGGATATATAAGGCAATAAAACTGCTTCTACAAAACTTGGTAACGCTTTCTTTTACAGTACATCAATAACCAAGTAATGACATAGCAAGTCGCACTATATTACTTGGTAATAGGAAAAACTTTATTTGGTATTTACCCCAAAATTAAGCTATGCAGGTAATTAATAGAGTTGTATGTTACTATGTAACAATCAATACTTTTGGTGGGTAATTACCATAAAGTTACCACATAACAGTTTCTATTATTGGCCATCACCTACCAATGGCTTACAAAGTAAAAGTAACTTATGATCAGGTAAATAAAGCGTTATAAAACTGAACTCATGTTACATATAAATAAGGGTTTAGTTAAGAAGATTGGTTTGCTTTATTCTAGGTTTGGTTTACGGTTATATGCCAAGTAATAAACTGCATTTTACTAGATAATAACACATTATTTATGTCGGTGAAATTTAGGGCTGCAACAACGAATCGATAAAATGGATAAAAATCGACTTTTAAAAGCGTTGGCAGCGGAATTTAATCATCGATTAGTTGTGTCGGCGTGATTAATCGCGTCATCTCACCTGCGCCGTCATCGGGGAAGAAAAAAAAATATGGCAGAGGCAGTCAGCGCCCGCAGTTGCAGTGTTGCCAACTCAGCGACTTTTCAGACCCCTCCAGCGACTATTTCTTTAAAAGCTACTAGCTTTGACAAATCTGGTGACTTTTACGGTGTCACTGGCGGCTTTTGGAGACTCTTACGCGTGAAAGCATGTATCGTTTCTACTCTTCTCCTCCAGCGGCAGCTGCTGCGTGGGGCGCCTCCCCCATCCCAACCCCTTTCTCTCTCTCCCACAGGAATCCCTCTCGGCGGGGCAGTCAGAGCCGCAGGATTTTAGTGAGGAGTTTACCCTCAGCGTCCAGACTGCAAATGAAGCGGCGCATGCGCGATTGACGGCGCAAATTGATCACAATAATTAAAATAGCCTGCGCTTTGTAAAGTGAAAAAGTGGTAACATGCAACTTTTGTAAAAACAAATGAACATGGCACGGAAGCACCACTGTTATGACGCAGCACCTGAAAAGGAAACATGTTGGAGCCTTCAATGGCAGTGAAGAGAGCTGATCAGCAGGATGAGTAACCATGTTTGTTTCATTTTAAAGTGGGGAAACGTTACGTTAGTTTCTCAGGTAGCTCATCTGATGCTTTCCTTACCGTGTTAGTAGGTTACAGAACAGTGATAAGGTTGGCTACTTATTTTACTTTTTAATTTCATTTGAATTAGCTTAAGCAGCGTTTATATTTTCTTTATAAATAAATTAATTTTGCAAATTATGAGGGCAAGGCTTTTTAAAGTTTAAATCTTCTGGCAAAGATAAAGTAAAGAAGATCCTGCAATTTATGGAAGTAAAGCAGAATAAAATCCAGAACAAGATCAGTAATATGTCAATTAATTATCTGCCACATTCCCATGTAAATATCTGTCTTTGGAGGATGTGTTTTTAGCACCCCTAGTTCTCTCATTTTTATTCCAAATACAATTTATAATTTGAATCACAGGGCTATTTTTATCTCTATGGTTCAGTATTTTCTCAAGTAGCAACTTTTAACTGCTATACTTTCCTGTCTTAAAAGGCAGAACTCTTCTAGTCTATAACCTCTAAACCTCATTTGTTGAAATGGGGGGGCCTATTGTTTGAACCCCTTAGGGGCTTTAAAAAACAAAATGCCTGTCTCTTTTTGCGCTTTATGAAACAAAATACCCTATATTTTGTGGATGTACAGCTACATTTCTCATGTAAGTTTGCGTAGTTTTAACACAAACATTTATTTTTTCATATTGCACCAGTACAGTTAATGAGAAACCTGTACTTGTGTGCTTGTTTGTTCTGTCTAAAATGTTTATTTTGGAATGAAGAGGTTAATATAAAAAAAATATTTTGTGTCCGATTCATCGATTAATCGAAAAATAATCGGCCGATTCATCGATTTTTCAAAATAATCGTTAGTTGCAGCCCTAGTGAAATTACTTATTTACCCGTAAATAACGGTTTGACATCTAAAAAGGCTGACTTTTAGCCTGGGTGCCATTCCGAACTTAGTCCACCGCCCACAGCGTTTGAGGTGTGGAAGTTGGAGTCTGGCGTACTCAATAGTGGCAGCGGTATGCTAGCACAATATCTGGCGGGACAATCAAATTGTCAGGGCGCGCTTTATACGATGATTGACAGATGACCAACAGTAGCGTAATCAACCACGTGACCAATCGCGGCGCTTGGGTGACAACAACAATGGCTGCCGCTGGAGGGGTTTAGAGGTGTGTAGATTCTCTGCTATTGGGTCTGTTCTAGAAGATATCGGACAGCCGAATTAATTTTTTGCAGCTTTTCGGCAAAAATCGATCACGCTAATCTTCTTCTTCTAAAGGCGTGCAAATGCACGCTTTTGATTTTTGTTGACAACAACTATGACCCTGCAAAGCAAATACGTCACGCCTCCGTTGCTCTTATTGGTTGTAAGGTCTATCCAATTGAGTGCAGAGGCATTTTTCCTGGTTCGATTCGAAACACGCCCCATAATCACAGCTCTATGGAGCAGCATCAGACTCATATTCTGACTAAAATTGAGTACGACTACGATCAGGCTAGCTGACTTTTTACCCCCGTCTACCTAACATTTAAGGAACGGCACCAAAATTCTAACCTGACTCCGGCCAGATGGTTGCTCTGCATATCCATAGATCAAACCTCTTGCTGAAACCAGTCGGAAGAAGAACAAAAACATCTTTTCCTCTGAGAAAAGCCTCTCCAGAGCAGTGTTTTTTGCTCTTCTTTCAGTGAAGAAATACTCTGTAATTCGATAAAACTGCGGCTTTCGATAGCCAGCTAATGCTAGTTTCATGGCGTGAAGCAGCCATGTTCTTTTAGACTGAACGATCGCGCTTCTGGTTGCGTCCCCTCAACCCAGCCTCAAAGCCAACGCTGATTGGGCGTTAGATTTGGTGAGCGACTTCCAAAATTTTCTTTAACAGAGAGTCTCCAGACTGATCCATGAAAGTGATATGATCAGGATGGCTACCAAAAAATTCTCCCTAAAGTGTTTCTTGTTAGCTAATAATATAGTGTAACTTTTGCTATGTTATTACCTGGTTATTGATGTACTGTAAAAGACAGCATTACCTGAAACTTTAGATAAATGGGATCATCATCTGCGTAGAAGTTTATACTGAATATTAACCTTTAAAGAAAAAGGAAAAAATATGTTTTCAGTGTCGTATATCAGTTTATCTTCGGGTTTCATGTTTAGCTGTGGATGTTTTTACTTCTTCCTGAAAGGTTCATTCATTTCTTCTTAAAGCTGATGAAGGAACCTGTTTTTCCGGAGCTGCAGCTCAGGAAGGAAGGACTTAAAAGGTCGTTTTCATGTTCTCTAACCGATCTTCTGCTCCCTCACAGGAAAGTGAGGTTGATGGAGGACTGAACAACAGCAAAGAGCCAATGGACAAAGAGGAGGCCCTCAAAGCGTACCATGGACTGTGTGAGTCCAAGAAGTAAGTCCATGTCCTGCTGGAGACAAAGAACCTTTGCTGATATATTCCAGGCAGCAGAACCTAATGATCTGATCCTTGATGCTAAAGGTCAGAGTGATGGAAGGAGGTGCTAATGGCTCCTAATATCAGCAGCTTTTGTCTCCGTCTGTCTTCTCCTGTCCGCTGCTCAGTCCTGCTTGTTTTTCTCCTCTGCTTAATAAAAAACGGTCTGGGAGCCTTAATAGGAGTAAATAACCTCAGTGTTAAGAGATCTACTTTTATTATTTACCGTCTTTAATTTCATTCCTTTAGGGCCCTGTCACACCTCGCCAAATTAGACAGCGTATGCCTGACGTCCCAGAATACCCTAAAACGCTGGCATACGCTGAACTTTCTATGTATTTTTTCAATTTTAGGCGCATAGATAGAGAATTTACGATGAATACAGAACTTATGTCCAACGACAGCCTAACTTATGCAGCAGATTCAGCATCATGTCTGCTAGGAAGGTCGCTGACCTTGGGCGAAAACGCAGGGAGGATCCATCACTCACCTTCTGGCTCACCCTATGATGGGGATGAAGTCTGGAGGAGAACTGACGGTTTCCTCCTGTGAACCCCCCTCCATACCAAAAAGCTGCCAATACGCCATTATACAGTAGCTGGAAGTTAGAAACCACGTTCAGCGCTCGTCTGGAACGTCGTCCATCTACGTTGATATGTGTTGGAGAGAAGTTCTAAGATAAGTTACTAAAAAGTATCTAGAAATGAGTAAAAATATTCTTTGATGAAGTGTATTTACCCTTGATTTGAGCAGAATGTTATAGCAGAGCTAAACTGTCACGTCTTGGTTGGTGATTGTGGACCCAAATGCAGAGGCAGGGAGGCAGAGGTCAGTTCTTGCAGATTTAATCAAAGGAAACGGTTGTTTAACAAACGCAGGAACTTAAAAATCAACTAAAATGTAAAGCAAACCAGAACCATGAAGACATCAGGGGAAACCAAACACAACAACTGGAAAAAGCGATCTAGAAATAAGGAAAATTTTCTTAAATTAAATGTATTTACCCTTCATTTCAGTAGGTAAATGAGGTCGTTTGCCAATAGAATGAGTATTTTTACTCTAAAATAAGATGGATTAGATAATATGCACTTGAAATAAGACAATGCAATTGTTGTTTCTTATTTTAAATCATTGGCGAAACGTCTCTAATCTCCTCAATTCAATAACAAAATGCACTTATTTTAAGAAAACATGAATTCTCTAGATTTTGATTTTTTATCCCTTTAGTCATGTCCCAAAAAACAGATTGCCATACGCTTCAAAAATATTAAAAAGTAAGTAATTAAATAGCTTTTTGTACGTGATTAAAGGGAAACACGCCCGTTTAGGGAGTTTGACGTTTTTTTTCCCATACAAAACTAAAGGGATAAACTGGTTTTGATTATGGGAATGCTGGTGTGACACATCAGGAGCCCCGTTGGTTAAATGTTCTGATCCGATCGGCTCTGCTTGGTTCTTTTCTAAAACGTCTGAGTTTGTTGCTGCATTAACTGCATGTTAGCATCTGTGCTGCTCTGCTTGTGTCCTCACTCTGCTCTGCCCTCCTGTGTCTGTCCCCAGCTGCTGCTGTGCTGCTGCTGGACACCAGTAACCTGCAGGACTGGTGTCTGCTGAACGAGGACGGGGAGCTGGGTCTGGCCTACCAGGGTCTGAAACAAGTAGCCAGGTCTCTGTGTGCTCCGTAGAGTAGAGATCTGCGTGGTGTGAAGAACCTCTGGGTCCGGTTCTGATGTCTGGGATGAAACCAGAACCTGAGCTGGTCCTGACCGGCTGTTTCTCCGGGTGTAACTGGCCTCTGTTCTCCACCAGGCTCCTGGAGGCCCAGCTGCAGACCCAGACCCGGCAGCACCGGGACGAGCTGGAGGCTCTGCACACTCAGATCGAGCTGCTGAAGGACGACATCGAGAAAAAGCAGGAGCTCCTCAACTACACCTCGTCTCTGTCCCCGGAGGCCAAGGTGGAGTACAGCGTCCAGCAGGAGATCACTCGGCTCACCAACGATAACCTGGTGAGGAACTCGGACCTGCTGAGAATCCAGAACCGCTTCCTGTGTCACCTTCCTCATCCTGAACACTCTGTCCACCTGTAGGACCTCAAGGAGCTGGTGGAGAAACTGGAGAAGAACGAGAGGAAGCTGAAGAAGCAGCTGAGGATCTACATGAAGAAGGTCCAGGAGCTGGCAGGTAGGAGGTTCCTCCGAACCAGAACCTTTTTCCTCCGGGCCTCTTTGGGTCTGATGACCGTTTAGGTTCTGCTGGACGTCCAGAAAGACGGATGTCGGTTCTACACCCGTTCTGGTGGATCAGTAGATGATTTCACATCCTGACGGAGGTTCTGGTTCTGGTTCTGGTTCTGTTCCAGCTGCTCAAGCTGCGGCTCAGAGCGGCAGCAGCAAGGGGGAGCTGACCCGACAGGTGACCCTGCAGAGGAAGGAGAAGGACTTTAAGGGGATGCTGGGTGTTGTTTTATGAAGGGAGGGCGAGGCTGCAACAGTAAGGCGGCCATCCACAGGGTGAGACCTGACTAGCGGACAGACTGGTTCCGACTCCAGCCAGGATCCAGTGAGGTTTTAGAACGCCTGCGCCCAGCAGAGGAACGGACCCGTTTGTAGAGCTAGAAGCCGAACCGGAGGATCTTCTGACCTTCAGTTTTTTCGTCCCCAGACATCCGGCCCAGCTCGGTGGCGGCCACCGTCCACTGCCTGCCTGCCTACATCCTCTTCATGTGCATCCGCCACGCCGACTACGTCAACGACGACCAGAAGGTGGAGTCTCTGCTCACCTCCACCATCAACGCCATCAAGAAGGTCCTGAAGGTGGGTTCTGTTCCCCCCGCCTCCCGTCTATTCTGCCCCTACTGTGTTTCCACCTAACAGTTGTGCAGATAGATAAACTTATAGACGATTTACAGGCTTAGCTCCCTTTAAATAACGTTGCTTTCAATGCCTAAAGAGTGAAACTACAAATAAAGATAAAAAAACATGATTTAGAATCCAACAGTAGTTAAATCATTAAAATAGTGAGGGCAAAAATACTTAATACTGTGTAAAAAACATGTCAAAATCAGCCTTTTACAACATAAATGCCAACAAATGTAGCTCAGTTTTGTGTCAGATGTAATAAAATAACACAAAATAATCACAAGCAGTGCTTTTTCTAAACAATAAAACAGGATAACGGAGGATCCATGTGTTTCTGAACTCACTCTACTGTTCAATAACAAACTTAACATGAAAACAGCACCACCTGCTGGCTGGAAAGAGCTACTGTCAGCACACACTAACGATGTTCTGCCGGTTCCGCAGAGAAACAACGACGACTTTGAGATGATGTCCTTCTGGTTGGCCAACAGCAGCCGGCTGCTGCACTGCCTGAAGCAGTACAGCGGGGAGGAGGTGAGCTCCACCGCCTGAGGAACATCTGGAACATCTGCCTCGCCCCACCCCTCTCTGAGCTCCTCTCTGCTCCTCTTCCTCAGGCCTTCATGACGCAGAACACGGCCAAACAGAACGAGCACTGCCTGAAGAACTTCGACCTGGCCGAGTACCGGCAGGTTCTGAGCGACCTCTCCATCCAGATCTACCAGCAGCTCATCAAGGTGGCCGAGGGCATCATCCAGCCCATGATCGGTGAGTCCAGCTGTTCTCCATCAAAACATCTGGATCTGGGTGGTTCTGTCCAGAACCAGATCATCCTGAGTCCGGATCAGGTTTACCTTCATTCAATCAGATGCTGATGAGGGGAGACCAGCAGGGGGCGATGTGGAGTCTCTGTGGTTCATGATCATAACGTCCCTCAGAATCTCGTGATCCTGATCAATCTGCTGAAACACAACATTTAAACTATTTAAAAACAGTAGCTAGATGTCATCAGCATGTAGATGATTTTTCTGGATTTTATAAAGAAAGTGGATAATAGCAGGACTGGGCCCAGAACTGAACGCCATGCAGAGGAAAAACAGAAGATCTGAAAGATAAGAAGGAACAAACTGGTTGTTGAGGGAGACGCAGCAGAGCTGTTCACACCAGACACACTACGCGCATCAAGGCGCATCCAAAGGTCTAGAGCAGCTGAAGCTGCGCCTCATGAACTTCTTAGCATCTTCAGAATCCAGTGCTGCAGGACTTTGCTGTAACATTTGCTAGAAAAAGTTCTTTCTTCTACTATAAAGCATAGATCTAGATGCTAGCTGCAGCTCTCTGTTCCCTTCTATGCGACACTTAAATCGTATTACTAAGGGTCACCTAAGGGAGAAATTAAGTGTCTTGTTAAATGTATTGTGACTAAAATTGAGAACCTCTAAGATTTGAATTGCACACGCAATTAATTGCCCAGCCTTAAAGAGCGCCATGCTAGCCTGAGCTAACTCAGAGAAGCTGAAGCTAGCTAAGTTTCACCGTGAATAATACGGAACATCGAGTCAATAAGAATCAGTAATTTTCCTCCTGAGGGTCAATAACTTGTACAGCAGCCCCAACAAATTAAAACAAAACCATGAGGAGGAAAACCAAGGCTAGGAGGCACCTGCAGCAACAGGTGGGGGAGGGGAAGCATTGATTTACTGTATGCTGTACAAACCTAGGAAAACCTCTGACTCTTTATCTGATACTCAAACAAACTTGAGAGATGTTCTGATGGTTCCTCTCAGCGTTCTTTAGCGCCGAGGTTTACCTTGTAGCAATAACGTGCCGTAAATGCGCTCTTTTACCTAAATATTAGCGATGGTAAGCCCTGTTTTTTTGGATGTCTTTGAGCCTAATTTTCCCCGAGCTTTGCTAATAGGTAAAAAAGATTTCTAAGCAACGAATGCTGGAGAAAAAAATTTTATTTTTGCTGCTGGACGCACCGCATCAACCAATGAGAGAAGCTGATCTGGGAGCTGGCGGGGAGTCAGGCGCCCAGCACTGCTGATGCAGAGCGCTATGATCCTCCTCCTGAAACAGTTTATTACCTTCTAAATTAACTTCACATAAATGTAGAAACCTGCCGGCAGAATATGTTGGCTTTTATTATCCTGCTGCCTGCAGTTTGTAGCACAGACCTGAAAAACGCTAACATCTACTTCCAGCCGCCACCAACAGAGAGGGGAAAACCCTGGAGAGGCGAGGCGGGCCTGAGGCAGCTGCTGCTGGGGATTCCCAGTGACAGCGCAGCGCCGGTATGTGGGGGTCTGAGCGGCTCCCACAGAGAAATAATCTTTGAAGGCAGGATGGTAATCTTTATGAAAGAGGATTAGACCACTGGAAAAAAAAAACAGATTAACTGATTTTTAAATTTTTATTTCAGTTTAGTCTTTAATTCTGACAGCTAACAAACATGTTAGCATCAAGCCATAGCCATGTCTGCTTTAGAGACTAAGCTCTCTTGTTTTAATGACCTTCTGCTCCTCCATTAATGAGGGGACCCCTCGGGCACGTAAAAAGTTGCCTAATTCCGTCATTTTCCACCAATGTGTCACTGGCCACCTCAAACAACTCACATCTCTGTCAGTGAGAAGCTGAGTGCTCCACATCTCTTCCTTCATATGGTGCCCATCTACCATATATTCCACTTGAGATTAAAGTCACAATTCTGAGATTAACGTCGGAATGTTGAGAAAATTCTGTCAGAATTACAATTAGCGATCAGAAGTCACGAGATTAAAGTCAGAATGCAGTTAAAAGTAAATTCTGGTCGCGAATTCAATTCCGAGATTAAAAAGTCGGAATTTGGAGATTAAAAGTCGGAATTCTGAGATTAAAGTCAGTCTGGGAGATTAAGAAGATCAATACTGGTAAAATTCAATTCTGAAGGATTAAGAATCGGAGACTACAAGTGCAAGAAGTCAGATTCTGAGATTAAAAATTAAAGTCTGAGATTAAAATTAAATTCTGAGATTAAAAGTCGGAATTCTGGAGAATAAAAGTCGGAATTCTGAGATAAAAAGTCGGAATTCTGAGATTAAGAAGATAGAATTCTGAGAAAAAAGTGAATTCTGAGATTAAAAAATGGGAATTCTGAGAAAAAAGTTAGAATTCTGACTTTTTTCCCATACTATACTGAAATAAATTTAAAAAATGATTTAACTTTTTTTTTTTCAGTGGCCCTAACTCCTCTTCCATTATAATCTGGATGAACTGACTGCACAGACCATAGCGTTTTCAGGGAGGACTTTCTCACTTCAACATAGATTCACAACTACTTTTACCCGCTGATCACAGCTAATATAGCAAAACTGCTCTCTGGCATCGAACACAGAAGCAGCAGAAGCTTCTGGACTCACTTTACTGGACGGCTGACCTTAATGTTGGCATCAGAAATTAAGCAGCAGAAGCTTCTTTTGCTGCTGAGGGAGTCGTGTTTGTCGCGATGTAGCATCAGAGTCAGCGTCAGTAGGAGTCCAGTTTAAAGCGTCCAGTTTAGCGTCGGTCCTTTTGTTTTCAGTTTCGTTTTCTATCTGAACCCATGTGATCGGTTTTGCACTCAGTTTAACAGACAGAACTCTTTCTGTATCTAAAGGTTCAAACTAACCCCGCCCCCCCATGTCTCTTAGTGTCGGCCATGTTGGAGAGCGAGAGCATCCCCAGCCTGGCAGGAGTCAAGCCCATGGGCTACCGGAACCGCTCGTCCAGCATGGACACGGACGCGGACGGGCCGACCACCTACACCCTGCAGGGTCTGATCCGGCAGCTGAGCCAGTTCAACAGCATCATGAGGGACCAGGGTCTGGACCCGGAGATCGTGGGCCAGGTGTTCCGGCAGCTCTTCCACTGCATCAACGCCGTCACGCTCAACAACCTGCTGCTGCGCAAAGACGTCTGCTCCTGGAGCGCCGGCATGCAGCTCAGGTACCGGACCGGAGCCGCTCTGTAGCTCTGACCCGTCTGGATCCTTTAGAAGCAGAACCTGTTCATGATGAGACATTACCAGAGCTCCCAGGGTTTAGGTTGGATGGACGAACCCTGGAGGTTCTGGTCCAACTGGTGGAACACTGACTGCGTCTGACCGCTGCCCCCTGTCTGTGTGCGCAGGTATAACACCAGTCAGCTGGAGGAGTGGCTGCGAGCGAACAACCTGTTCCAGAGCAAAGCTTCTGCCACGCTGGAGCCCATCATCCAGGCGGCTCAGCTGCTGCAGGTCAAGAAGAAGACTTCCCAGGACGCTGAGGCCATCTGCTCGCTGTGCACCGCGCTCACCGTGCAACAGGTCTGTACGCATCACAACGTGCAGAGCTGCTGGCAGTACTGTAGAAACTGGACAGAAGACCCATGAGCCTATAAGCCTATTTAAAATACAACTCAATAAGTAAATAGAGCGGGTCAGTTATATATGGAGGATAAAAAGTGCCAAAATTAAATAGATAAATACAGCAATAAACAATTAAATGTGTAATTCATTAAATAAATAAGCAGAATAAAGAGTTAGGTCACGCTCTCACGTATTAAAATATTATTATTTCAGTGTGCATTTATTTCATGGTCCTGTGTCCCAGTGCATCTAAATAATTATATATATTTTTTAATAAAATGAAGACGATATTTTATTAAATTAATGACACTTATTTATTTAATTCCTTATTTATTTTTTACCTAAATTACAATGAATAATTGTTTATCGCTGTATTTATTTATCTAATTGTGGCACTTTATATTAGTGACGTGGTTTTGATTGATGAATGACACATTTATTTATTTTCTAATTCCACATTTCAATTGTCAATCAGCTGACACATTTAATTATTTATTTAATGCTGTATTTATACTAATTTTTGGCACCTTTTTTGTCCTCCATAGTAAACACAGACGGCATCAGCCTAGGGGTGAAAAATAAGCACTATTATTTAAACTTCACAATCACACTATAACAACATAGATTTGGTCAGCTGGCATGAACCTTAGTCACTTTGTTATTGTCACACATGACTCTATTAGCTCCAAAATCCTTTTACACAAACCACAAGGAAAAAATGAAATTATTATGCCATTTAAATGTTAGTGAACAGTTCTCCATTACACAGAGAACCTAAGATCAAAATAACAATCTAAAATACTATGGTTACCTTAAACTGCACGATTCAATATGAAAGTGCGCGGCGGCACCATGCTCTAACTTTGAGCTACAGGCCGGGCGCCCTGCATGCTTACAGGTGTCCAAATGTTCAGGTGCAGTGGCAGGCACTCGAGGTCGTGGAGATAAAGTCTCTCATTAGTGGATGGCAATCTAGATGTGTTTCTTGTTCCGCTATTATTTCCTCCTGGTTTCTGTCAATATAAGATCTATGTTCATTTACAGGGCTGGGTAAAAAAAATCGATTTAATCGATTTTGAATCGATTCCTTTATGTTTTTGCAAAATCGATGTCCAGGGAAATGTTTAGATTGGATTCATTTTATAGTGACGCGCGCGGACGTTCAGGCTATTCTAAATGAACAGGAAAGATGCACCCAAGCTTACCTCAAGCCAGACGGCTGCAAATATAGCCAATAGGTTGACTGAAGACATGTTTTCAGTAAACTACACCCTGCCGTTGTTACAGAAAAACGCCGCAAATATGGTTTTTTGCAGTGAAGATAATGCAGCTCATGCATATTAGAAATCGACATTTTTCGAATCTTAATGGGTCACGGAGCCCCGGATTCCTGAGTCGCGTTAGTAGCCATCACCGGATTGGGACGGTACAGGATTAAACATTAACGGGAGCATATGGGAGCGGGAGCAAGTATTTTCTCTTTTGTTTCTGAGTTTTTCAATCTCAAAACAACAAGAATGGGGCGGTGCGGGAAGGCGGGGTCATTCACAGATAGGGCGAGGATGGGAGTGGGAGTAATTTCTGCCAGGGTGGGGCCGGGGACCCAGGATTCCAGATTTCTACTCTGGCCGGGATGGGCGGGACACCATTTTCTGTGGGGTGGGGCGGGACAGGATTTAATTTCCTCTGGCCGGATGCGGGCGGGACACCAGCCACTGCTGGGGTGGGACAGGACAGGAAAATCCCCACTCGTGTCGGTATGCATATGCTGCTCGCGTCCGCTTGCTTTCGGGAAGAGCTTCACTTTCACTTTTCTCAAACAAGTTTTACTTGTAAGAGACAGTTTTGGTCACATCTGAGGTTTAAACTGTCTGATTTTCTGAGTTGCACTTTGTGTTTAATGTGGGAGGAAAAATTAAAAGAAACGTATTTTTGAAACACAGTTGAACCACTTTAATTATTGTAAAACAGATTGAATCGAAAAATCGATTTGGTACTGTATGAATCAAAGTCGAATCGATTCAGGACTTTATCCAGCCCTATTCACCCCAGTCTGCTGCGATACCACGCTCTAGCTTGCTTTCTGTTGCCATGACAGCTTCCATGAACTGTGATTAGGCCTCATTTCGGAGATTCAATGCAGTAAAACCATCATTTACTTGTCTTTTATAAAGCGTAGCGACGAATATTTATCCTCTGAACACTGTTCCAATTCACAGAACAGGGCCGAGAATACGTCCCAGTTCCTCTTTGGCATGCAGAGCAGACATAGAACATATAGGGGTTAGATTAGCCAGAGAGAAGGAAATAAAAAATAGAGTATGAAAATAATTGAAGTGAAATAGGAAAAAAAAAATTAAACATAGAACACTTTTTCTTTTTTTTTTTTTGGCTCTTTGTCTGTGACTGAATAAGATTATCTGAGGAACTATATTACTCATTGCTTATTTAAATTAGAACCATGGTTTGTTCTGATTCTCTACTGCTGATGAATGATGAAAACCTTTAATTAATGTCAGAACCTGAACTTCTGAAGGTTTGGGTTCTTTATGAACCTGAAGAGAAGGACAGAACCGGACCGTTTGGGTCAGTTTCCTCTGCAGTATGAGCTTCTTTTTTCAAACTTAAACTGAAGTTAGTCCACGGATTTGAGTCCACAGAGGTCCTTCTTCAGTGGGACGACACCTACAGGTTTTTGTTTAGCAGTTCAGATGCTTACGTTGTCAGAGGCAGAAGGGCATTAGCAGAGAAATCTGATTGTTCTAAACACACGGGTCCAGTTTTTCTCAGTAGTAACAAAGTTTTTCAGCTTCCTGAGACGGAACCGCCTGAGAACCTGAACCCAGAAGCAGATTTTCATCTCTTCCTGTTTGACTTTTGCAGATCGTGAAGATCCTGAACCTCTACACGCCGCTGAATGAGTTTGAGGAGCGCGTCACCGTGTCCTTCATCAGGAACATTCAGGTCAGTCCCTCACCGGTTCCGTTTGAACATCCAGGTCCGGTCCGGGTGAAGCAGGAACCTCAGCGTTTAGGAGGAACAAACTCCAATAGAAACTTCTGGAAAACAGAAGAACTACAGGCTGATGGAGATGGTTTAGGGACATAGAAGGACTCAGATGAAGATCTGAAGTTCTGAAGATGCTTCAGAAAGCTTAACTGGAACCGACCCATGAGGATCCACCGGCCCAGTCAACTGTTGGCTCCTCAGGAGGCAGACCACTCAGGTTCTGCTTGAGGAACGGAGCAGAGATGGATGGAAGGAGCAGCTGACCTTCATCTTCTGCCTCTAGTTTCTCCATCTAACCTGTTCAGAAACCTGCTGAAGATCCGTTCACAGAGCAGAGGACCATCTAACCTGCAGGTCCAGCTGGGTTCTGATCCGTTTTCTCTGAGCGTCTCTGATCTCCTGAAGCTCCTGCTGGGACCAGGTCTTCACAGAACCAGCCTGGATCTCTGCTGCCAGACAGGATCTGATCTCCAGACCAACACTGAAGGAAACATCTGATCAGTGTGGATGGTTTACCTCCAGTTTTACTCATCCTGCAGTCCTAGAGGAGTCAGAACCTGAACCGGGTTCAGAACCCGGTCCAGCTCTTCTAACTTCTCCATTAAAGTCAGCCGCCATGTTTTTCTATTTTAGTTTCTGTCGTCTTTAGATGGATGTTTTTTAAAAGCTGCGACTGAATATTCGTATCCAAAAGGTGAAAAATCAATCCACTGGACTTTGTTTCCAAGTTTGAAGACGTTTCCTGCCCATCCAGGAAGATTTTTCAATTTAAAAATCTGGAAATAGCGTTAAGTTTGAGTTTGATTTCTCAGATTTATGTGTTTTGTAATTATGTATTAGTACCAATGTTTTGTGCAATTATTGTTATGATGGCTTCAGTCTGTTTCCTTTTTTTGTTTAATTTTTTAAGCGAAATAAGAAAATGTCTAGGGATTCTGCAGGATATTTAGGATTTTTGGCATTATCGATATGCGATGTCCCCAAACTCATGTAGCTGATAACCGATATCGATACCGATGTTAAAGCTGGACAAAAATAAGTAG
>JAGKQL010000057.1:31100949-31115688 GCA_018398635.1 Cyprinodon brontotheroides
AGAGCCGCTCAGACGCAGCAGCAGGACCCTCAGCACGCCGTCTGTTGGCCCAGCTCTGTGAACCAGGAACCCAGATGATTCCCACAGCAGCCTGCAGGCAGTTGGAGCAGCTGTAACTCGCTGTGGGAGACCGTCTGTGGTTTACCTGTCGCTCAGGTGCCGCCCAGTTTCCTCAGCAGAACCCGTGGATCATCAGAGCTGCTTCTATCCGTGAACAATAACAATAACTGTAATGAAATTAAAGCTCAGATAGAACCGATGAGAAAAGCTGAAGTTTTATCCTGACCCACAGAGTGATGCAGATCCATCAATGTTCATTTCTTTAAGCCCAAAAGCTAAAAGTCCATTTTGGTTCAAGGATTCTGAATGATTGACAGGTTAAGATCAAGTCTTTCCTCTCATTGACTGTCACTGGTATCCATGGTAACGTGTATATATAAACTACTCATTACCATAAATATGAACCAAACTCTAATTGAAGTTCAGCTAGTTAAAGGTCCTTGTAGAGGGTCAGTTTCTCAAACTTTTCACAACCCTAAAAAAGAAAGAGTTAAGCAAATAATCTTAGTTACCGTGTCAAAAGATAAAATACAGAGAGGGGATAAAGTTAGAGATTGAACTAACAGATTCTGCAGAGTGGGAGAATAGATATAGAATGATGAAAAAAGGGGTCCCTATGTCCTCCAGCAGTTCAAGCCTATAGCAGCAGAACTGAGTAGAGATAGCTCAGGATAACCTGAGCCACTCTAACCAGAAGCTTTATCAAAAAAGGAAAGTTTTAAGCCTAGCCTTAAAAGTAGACAGGGTGTCTGCCTCACGGACTAAAAACTGGTAGTTGGTTCCACAGGAGAGGAGCCTGAGAACTAAAAAAAGATCTGCCTCCCATTCTACTTTTAGAAATTAGATTGGAGTAATGGCTGACAGACAATAAAAATTGAACTTTATCTCACGTTGGAGAAATTAACTCTGCATTTAACCCATCCCCTCTGGGAGCAGTGGGGGGTTAAGGGTTTTTGGCCAACACTCCCTAAGAGTTGCTAAGAGAATAAGAGCAATGATGACAACAAACTTCCACTAAAACACATTTTACATTTAAGATTAAAACATATTTTTTTAAGTTTTGACTATTTACAATTCATTTTTAAATACGCAACTGTGCATATTAATATTAGTTTTCTAAAATAATGTCAACCTAAGCTGCAGGGTAAAGTGGTTGATGACCAATAAAACCCTTTTATAAAACGCTCTAATATCCCAGAAATGTTCCATTCAGAGTTTAAGGCTCATTGCAGAATTCAATCCAAAATGTCAGAGCCAGCTTTGAGTTCCTCTTTTATACAGAAGCCCAAAATCACTGTTTTTTTAGAAAACTAATGAACGGGTCCACCCTGGACATTTTGAATAATAGAAAAGCTTCCTGGATGGGAAGAGAAACGTCTTCAAAGTTGGAAACAATGTCCAGAGGATTGATTTTTTAAAAACTTTTTTGGAATGACTACAACCTGGATGAGTGAGAATCTCCACCAGCATAATATGCTGATATTAACTTTCTCAGTTACCTGAAACCAGATAGAAAATGAAACTAAATGTACAGTTGGATAATTAGCTCCTAAAACTATTTGAATTTCTATAACTAAATGTAAAAACTCTATTAGAAAACATAAACTGCGTTCTCCCACATCTTTTCCTTTTTGAACGTCGCTGATGACATCACTTATAAAGACCTGATGGATAACGCTGACCCTAATAATCACTTCCTGTCTGAAGATCTCAGGTTGTTCTTTAGTTTGGAAACGTTCTGCTCTGCAGACGCAGCAGTCGGAGGGAGGCTGCAGGCCGTCCTCAGAAGTACCCGAATACCTGGGAGGAATCTCGCTTTTAGAGGGAAAAGTGAATAAATGAGGTCAAATATTCTGAATGGTTTTCTTCTCTCATCACCATCATGCTGGTTTACTCTGGTTCTTCCTGATCTATGTGTCAATCTGACCCCATGATGTTTTTAATGTAATTATTTCTACATGATTAAATATTCATTGATTTAAAAATTATTTTGTTACTATATTAATATACAAATTAGTATAGATAAAACTGAAACATCAAAACAGAATAATTGTTTGCCATGGGACCCCATGGGCCCGTTTATTAGGTCCGGCACTAGAACATTCTCACTACGTCATTAGTTAAGAAAATCGCGTTGCTCTCATGTTGACAAAGCAGGTTTAACAAACTCAGATTCAAATCTTAAACTCTAAATTGATCTAGCCTAAAGTCAGGAACTCTGAGTGTTTAGTTTCACAACGCGCGTTATCAATTAGTTTAATCAATTTTAACTAGAACCGCTCAGAGTTAAGCCCGTGCGTAACAAGTATGAAAAGCCATTATCAGTGGAGCACCGATTCGATGCGTAACCATGACAACAGGCAACAGGAAGTGCTTGTTTCATGCCAATCGGTCTCCGCCAGTAACGTGACATTTGTTGCTAAGACGCCATTTAGGTGGAAAGGCGTGGTGGAGTAGCTAAACGAAGGACTAAGGCCTGTTTACATAGCAGCCTGTCCAAGATAAGTCTACAGTTAACATAAGCCTGAACAGAGGCGGTTAGGAAAATCGGTCTCCGCCAGTCCGCATTGACATTTGCGTTTGCTAAGGCATTTTTGGTGGAAAGAGGCGGCGGAAATATACTGCGCCGGGGCAACGCAATTGGCGTCACTTGGCGGAGACCGATGTAACTAGAGATTTGAACGCAGAAATGAAAAAAAATGAGAATGTGTTTAAAAGACAAAATTACATGACGACGGAAAATGAAGATTTTTGCTTGACTATGCGTAAGTCCGCTATGAACATTTTTGACATTTATTAAAAGCACGCTCCTCTCTGTTGTTCCATTTTTAGATCATTAAAATAAGATTCTTCCTAATCAAAATTATTGTATTATTCTTGTCAAAACTGTAATAATATATTTTCAGAATTAAATTTTCCAGCATAAACTGAATTTGAGAAAATAAATCTAAATTGCACTGTTAAGAATTGCGCTTTAGCCTATATATCTAGACATGTTTACACATTTTAAGTGGCCGTTCTGACTTTTATCAGCTTGACTGAAAATGTGTTTATGATATCTGAGGTACATTTAATACAAATGCTGACCAGTAATATTAGGAATATTAATTTATAGAAATCCAGACTGTTTAGTCTAGATGTGAATAAATTAGTTTGTTTGAAGTGGTTATTTTGACAAGAAAAAACAGATTTATAGGATTTTAGGGAAAGAAAGTTCAGTAAAAATAATATATATATAAAAACAGGTTGCCATAGCCACGACATGGCCAAAATAACATCAATAATATAATGGTTTAATTTCCTCAAATTTAGTGGATCAATGCGTTTCATTGAGGTGATTTATGTCATCAGGCTGCAGGTGAGGATAAAGAATAAAAACTTTCCTAACAGAAAGGACCTGTGCATCATCACATGGGTTTCAGTTTGCATCAGTCTTAATTTACACAGTAGATACTGAAGGGCTTTCCAGCTACTTCAGACGTCATCATCCTAATAAATGGTCGTTATTACCGGTTATCAGTCCCATAGAACGGCTTCAGATTGTGCCAGTAAGCTAGCTAGAGTAGAATAGAATAGAAAACCCCGTTATTGTGCCACAATGTGGAAATTGTGGCGTTACAGCAGCTAAAGGTTAAAGCAGAAGTGGTCACACGATGTGCACCTTAGAATAGAGTATAAAAATAAAAAGAACAGATTTTACTGTACAGTACAATTATAATATATAAAGGGCTTAATTTTGGGGATTTAAAGGTACTTATGAGGGCCAACGACCGGCCCCTATGAGGAGACGTTCTCTTCGTGGGGTGGGGGTTAGGTTTATGCCATAGAAATGAGTGGAGGACAATGGAAAGTCCCCACCAGGACAGTGTGACACAACACGTCTCTGTGTGCATGTGCATCGGGTGTCCCCCCAGCAGGGGGCCCCTGGCCCCTGTCTCCACCTTTGCCTGATTGTCTGTTTCTGCTGCAGCAACAGAAAGTTCCCCATGGTCACCTCCAGGCCACTGGCGCCTCTGTGTCCTCCTGAAACCAAACCTGCAGCTCCTGCAGGAACATCTGCGCACCGACAGCTGGCGGTGGAGCGGCCTGCTGTTGTCAGAGGATGGAGCTAAACTGAGTCAAGGAAGAGGATGTGGTGACGAGTCATTTCTCAACAAGTCAAACCCCGCTTGCACGGCGTGCATCACCTTTCTTCAGAAAATCAGCAGCATGTTAGAAGCCTGCTGCCGGCCCGATGAAGACGAGGAGGAGGAGGAGCAGCATTCATGTGGCTGCTGTAGAACCTGCTTCAAACGCTCCCTCGGTTTGGTGTGGCTTCACTCAAATTCAGCACCAGGAGATTTTACCCTGTGGTTTCATGTATGGGTGTAGGTGTAAAGACAGAAATAGAGCTCATCTCTCTGTATGCATGTTCATATAGGCGTGTGAGGGACATCCTGCAGCCTCAGCCTGCTCCTATACGGCCTGCAAGGCCTGCAGCCCGCTGGGCCTCTGGGAAGGAAGCCTGCAGACGCTCTCACCTCCGCTCGGCTCAAACAGACTTACAAAATCAGTCTACAGGAAAACAAGCTGTTCAACTGGAGTCTGAGCATCATCCGCCTCAAAAACAGCTGAAAATAAAAAAGTGCAGAGAAAAACAGACGCCAAAAGCTGCTTTTATTCCACCTTCCTCCGCATGGAGCTCTGAAGGTTTCTGTTAAGATTTAGAGCTTCTTCCTCATTAAAACAAATTTTTAATCATCATTCACACTAAAATAAAAAAAACTTCTGATGTTCCAGTCAGATGATGAATCATTTCTCTCAAAAATTACATCATGGTGGTTAAAAAACGCTGATTAGTTGCTAGTTTACTTAATTAATGCAATATTCTGCGGTTTTAATGCAGCAACTATAGAAGATATGAACATCTCTTCATGGTAGACATTTTTCAACCCATCATCTGTAGTCTACTTTTTCAAAAATAAAGGAGGATAGTAGATTTTTTTTTTGGAAGCATACATAACGGTATGCTGGCGAAGATCCTCAGTCATCCAGGTCACAGTCAATCCAAAAAAGTAAGAGTTTGAAGACTTTTCACTTCAAATCCAGGAAGCTTTTTCAATTAGAAAGGTCAGAAATAGGGTTCAGGCTCCAGGTTTTATACTGTAGCCCAAGAAATAGTTTTTTTCTACTGGTTCAATTTCAATGTTTATTCTCTACTATATAATAAGCTTCTAACTCAATGCTAATTCTGAGATTTTGAATTGAAAAAGCTTCCTGGATGGGAAGTTAAACGTCTTCAAAGTTGGAAACAAAGTCCAGAGGATTGATTTTTTACTTTTTTTCAAGCATACATAGCCTAGTTAATATAGTCTAACCTACAGTAGCAGTCATTCAAAATGGTCCTTCCCAGTCAAAAGCCAGCCGGACGGCAGCAAAATCCCCTCCAACTTCCAGCCACTGCAGTGAACCCCTCCTGCATATTTTATTACTCTGACTCCACCCTTTCACTGAATTTAGAGGCTCTGACCAGGAGATGATGCTTCTCTTTAGATCTTAATGTTAACAAATTATGACGGGAAGAATGGCTATCACTGCTATCACTGCTCCTACAGAGTTAGCATGGCTATCACTGCTTGCCTACATGGCTAGTTAGTATGGCTATCACTGCCCTACAGAGTTAGGCATGGCTATCACACTGGGGATTAACATGGCTATTCTTTTGCCTACCTAGCATAGTTAGCATGGCTATCACTGCTCCTACAGAGTTATGGCATGGCTATCACTGCCCCTACAGAGTTAGCATGGCTATCACTGCCCCTACAGAGTTAGCATGGCTATCACTGCCCCTAAATAGTTAGCATGGCTAGCACTGCCTAAATAGTTAGCATGGCTAGCACTGCCCTTACATACTTGGAGACTAATTTCCCACTCAGATCAGCTTCATAGTCATGGTAGGAAAGGGAAATATTATCCCATCATTATTGATATATAGCAGATATTTTACACATTCAGTGTAAAAGGGATGGCATGTGGGGATGGTCGAGTTCGGCCGTTATGATCTTGGCGCTGATGACTGCCTTGGTTAATCATTTAGTTCACCTGACTAGCTCTGCCCAGTTTTCATTGCCTTTCATCTGATCCACCTGCTTCAGCCTCTATTTAAGCAACCCTCAACCAGTCATCAGTGCCAGCTTATTCTCCAGCCAGTGGGGAGAGTGGGCCAGAGTTACAATGAGAAAGTCTGGAAATCACAAATACTTTATAAAGTTCAAACTGCAGAAAATGAGTCGGTTTTTCTAGACAGAAATAATTTATAAAATAAGATTATTCAAGAATTTCCTACTTATTTTGGCTCAGTTTTTGCAGTGCAAAGTTAAAGTATTAGGATAACTGAGTTGAGGAACCCAGATGAAAAACAAGATAATTTATATATTTAAGGTACAAACTGCATTTCTGCCACATATAAGATTATAAGAATCCATTTCCTGAAGGACTGTGGACTAGAGACTGACACGGAGTGGATTTTCACTCCTGTCCCGCCCCACCCCACAGAAAAATGGTGTCCCCGTCTCCGGATCCCGGCCAGAGTAGAAATCTAAATCCTGTCCCATCCCACTCCTGGTGATACTCCCACCCCCATTCAGAATGACCCCCGTCCTGCACCACTCCCATTCTTGTTGTTTTTGAGCGCGGGTGAAAAACTCAGAGCCGAAGTTACTATTGGTTTGCTCCCGCTCCCGTCTGCTCCCGTTAATGTTTAATCCTGTACCGTCCCAATCCCGTGATCGTTACTAATACTGACTCCCATCCCACGGGAATCCCACGGGAATCCCGTGACCCATGGGATTCCCGAAAAAATGTCAGTCTCTACTGTGGACTATGTGTGGGGGGGGCCGAGGGCTTGGCAGTGTTCTGTCAGACCAGCAGAGATGGGAAGTAACGAGTAAAATACTCCGTTACTGTACTCAAGTAGATTACACTCTGATATTTTCACTTTACTTTACTACTTATTTTTGTGGCGACTCTTTACTTCTACTCGTTACATTTTTACACAAATATCTGTACTTTCTACTCCTTACATTTAAAAAATTCAGCTCAAGCGCTTTTAGTTTTTAAATCTACTTCAACGGTGCCGGTCGCTATTATTTTTCCGTCACAACAATACCAAATTCAATCCCATTCGATGTGGAATCTACGCTGTACTTGGCCTCGCACCACTACAGCGAGCAACCCTGGCCAGGATTCCGGCGGTATTCATGGGTGGCAAATCATTGCAGCTTGGTGGCGGTGGCGTTAGCATAGTAGCATGGACGACGAGATGATTGAAAATGAACACAGCGGAGATCTAGTCCTATTGGCAAACATCCATTTAAAATGTAGGTAACGGCATGAAAAAAGTGGTTTCTACTTTTACTTTTATACTTTAGGAGTACATTTACAAGCCTGTACTTTGTTACTTACTTGAAAGCGTAAAGCAGGTGTGTCAGTACTTCCACTTTTACCAGAGTAATTTTAATAACACAAGTATCTGCCGTACTTTGCACTCAAGTCACGGAAGTGAGTACTTTGCCATCTCTGCAGACCAGTTATACACTAGTCAATACGCCTGGGCAACACGTCAGGTCGGTGCAAGGCAAAGGCAAATTTCATTTATATAGCACAATTCAGTACGACATGAACAATGCAAAAAGTGCTTTACATGATTAAAAATATACGAAAATAAAAACAGAATCAAAGCAAGTAGGAAAAAAAAATAAATAAAAAATGCAAGGAGTTGAAACATGAAAAACATTTGGAAGATAAAAAGTTGAACTAATGTTTCAGTTGAGTTCTTTAACTAGAACAGATGTACAGCGACGGCGTTTATCTCTTTAGTTTCATGATAAAAAATTAGACTTTAAAACACCTCAGTGAGCGGTCTGATGGCGGTGGGGAAGAAGCTGCTGCAGAATCTGCTGGACCAGCATTGATGATGTCACAGCTTGGGACACGCGGCCAGCTGGGATGAAATGTCTTTAATGGAGGGAAGAGGAGCCCCCATGATCCTCTCTGCTGTTCTCACCTTCTTCCAGTCCGGAGGGCGCTGCAGCCTCCCAAGCCACCACACAGTGAGACAGCTGCTCAGAACGCTTCTCTATGGAGCTTCTGGAGAAGGTGATGGGGGCCCCTTTGGACCAGTGAGGTGGTGTTTCCAGTCCAGGTGAGGATGTCTGTGATGAATGTGGTGCTGCTGACCACCTCTACAGCTGTTGATGAGCAGTGGAGCGCTGTTAGGCCGGTTCTTCCTGGAGTCCACCATGATCTCCTTGGTCTTCCCACCTTCGGTGGATCAGGCTGTTATCTCTGCTCCACCAGCTGCTCCACCTCCTCTCTGTAGTTCAGGTCGTTTGTCGCCTCCTGATGAAGGGACACCACCGTGCAGTCGCCTGCAACAACGCCACCATGTGCGTTCAGCTGTAGGTAGGTGTTCAATCACAGATCAACTAAAATATTCCAACCTGAACTAAAGCTACAAGCTCATTTATTTGTTGTTTTTTTACTTGGACAAAGTAGATGTTTAAGAACTTGCTTATGTATTTTCTAAATGCAGAAGCTGAAAAAAGATGATTAAAATAAGCAGCATCCTCCATATGAGACGGTTTTACGTCCAGGTTGTTTTTTTAGCTGTTGCTTGTTTTTTCTCATTCTTTCGTTTATCTGGAAGAAAATGAATCATAGTGAATCAACGAAGCAGGAATGTTTCGATCAACAGTAACCTGAGAAACAGAAACAGGCAAAGTGTCTGGGATGTAGAAACAGAAACACGAAACTCTGCGGCCTGCAGAGGACCTGCATTTAACTCCCCACTCAAATGTTTTCTCTGCAGCTGTGAGTTTGTGTCGGTTGATGCGTCACTTTTTATTTGAGCCGTGGCTGCAACCACAGAGGAGCGAACTGCTGACTTCCTTTGCCTGCTGGGAGGGGGCGGAGCTAATGCTGGGACAGAAATGCGCATCCTTCGAAAATTAGAGTCGGCTGAGGAACCGTTTTCCCTTTAAACATATATGGTAATAATTTCAAAACGGAGTTTGTAATTTTATATTTAAAGAAAACAATCGTATCGTGGTTCTGAGTTTAGCCTTTATCTTATTTTAGTGAGTAAAAATACTAATTCCATTGGCAGATCATCTTATTAATTTACTCAAAATAAGGGGAAATACACATAATTTGAGAAAACTTTACTAATTTCTAGATCATTTTTTCCCTCTGCATTCTTCTCACTTCTGAGTTTTATGCTAATTTTGCTAATTTTTGTTGAAATAAGTATTTTATCCCTTATTTGATTCATTAATTTTTTCAAGGTACTTTCCAGTTCACCAGATCATCCAGTCAGATTGATTCAAAGCTGATTGCATCGACTCATTGACTCTTCAGCAATCCCTCACACTAAGCATGCTTGTAGCGACAGTGGAGAGGAAAAACTCCCATTTGAGCAGGTTGAAAGCCATATGGTAAAAGATGATTTATGATTAAATAAGAGGAAAAAAACCTAACTCTATTGTGTTATTTAAGAGCAGAATATGTAATTTTCTTATTTGAAAGGGCAAAAACCTTCCTTCCATTGGAAGATCATCAAATTAAAGGCAACTTGAAGACATTTTCACTGATTTATTTAGATCGTATTTTGCAATGTCATCAAAATCATGTTATGTGAAGCTTTCCCACTTTTTATGTGGGCGCGTCTTCTTAGAAACAAAGAGGGGAAATCTTCCTGAAGAGCTTTAAAAACATTAAACATCCGAGCTCAGATTTCTTCTTTCCCTCGGAGCTGAAAGCTGCTCGGGTTTAGAGGAGGCGGATTATCTCTCTCTGCTCCCAGGATGATCCAGAAGAACTTCTTCTCTGTGAACAGGTGGCCCATCAGATTCCCATCAGAACCTGAGAGGGAGGCAACCAAACACATGAAACCGCAGCTGAAGATGTTTTTCGATGCTGAGCGGAGATAGGAACCTCAGCCGTGTGGTTTGACGGGGCGGCGGTGAGCTTCTCATCCTAGGGAAGCTGCAGCAGGAGCAGCAGAGTTCCATCAAACTGGGTTTGGTTCGGTGGAGAAAGAGCTTCTAGAAGCTCCTCTGCCTCCCTGACCTGCAGATCCGGGGGCCTGCAGGCTCCACTGAAATACTTCCCTCCTCTGATCCCAAGATTTTCTCCACTTTGTTTCCTGAACACTGAAAGCAGCTCGGTAACCACAGCAACCGCCCACGTGCATTTAAGATCTCGTCGCCCCGCCAACCTCTCAGCCAGCGGCCCCGTTCCTCCCACTGACTCTCTTCAGCAGGAACCGCAGTCAGAACGAGCTGCAGGCGCGCTTCACAGAACAGGCAGGGTTCTACGGTAGCCCAGAACCAACCCGGGCGTCCTGACCCGTTTCCATGGCAACTCTGAGATTTTTCTACCTTCATTTGTCACTGAAAAATCTTCCCAAATTTAAAAAACATTTTTTAACTTTAAAATTACGTTTAAATCAGAGGAATTACACAGTGGTAGATAAGAATAAGAAATATACAAATTTACCTTAATGAGGACAGACTGCTTATTTAGTTTTTTACAGTTTGTTTTTATAGGAGTAAAATTAGTTTTTATAGAACAGAACCACAGTTCCAAAGTGCCTGAACAGTAGAAGTAAAAGGCGCAAATAAATTTCATTTCTGGTGCATAAATGACACAGAAGTTTGTCAAAGAATAAAAAAGAACGGATGTTTTTATGGGTAAAGCTTTATTCTACAGTAACCAATAACCATTTAATAACATACGTTAATGAACATAGCATATAATACTTGATACAAGAACAACTTTATTTGGTACTTACCAAGCCATTTAAATTAAAAGTATATAATTTTAATAATCTACAAGTACACACTGCAAAAATCTAAATCTTTATAAGTCATTTTTTCTAAAATAAGTGCATTGTTCTGAATTGAGGAGGTAAAAGAAGACATTTTGCCAATTGAACAAGACAATTTATACTTAATATAAGAAAACACAATTTCATTGTCTTATTTTTCAAGTGCATATTATCTAATTTCATCTCTATTTTAAGAGTAAAATTACTCATTCTATTGGCAACCATCTCATTTACCTACTCAAATTAAGGTGAATACACTTAATTTAAGAAATTTTACTTATTTCTAGATTGTTTTTTGCAGATGCATGCAATAAATAATAAATAAATCATTAGTTATAATCAGGTAACTCAAGGCCCCGGTCCACACGAAGTCAAAACGCACACTAAACTCTAGATATTTTCCAAAACGCTGGTCGTGAAGATCGAGACGTAAAATAAATGTGATCGCCCCACACGCTAATGCATGAAAACGCTGTAAAATGTATGCCAGGCCTTGTAAGTGGCGCTGTGGTGAAAAAATAAGCAAAAATAAGCTTAACTTAAATGTTGGGTATGTGCACCAATCATTTTATACATGGTTGCCCCAGTGGTCCGCCTTTCGTGGTTCAGTCAAATTCCAGGTGCTGAACTTCTATGTGGTCTATATTGCTCTTGTTCTTCCCTGCCGGAGATATTCCAGAAGAAGAAGATTCTGCTGTAAGCCCGACAGCAGGGTGAGCAGCATTAGCAACGCTCTTCATTGTTGTTGTGGATACTCGTCGCCGCATGCGTGTAGAGGCGAAGGCGCACGCATGCGAAAAATATGCGTTAGGGCGCAAAGATGGAAACCCGAAAACGGCGTTTTCAGAATCTTCCACTCTGAAGGAAGCTGTAATAAAAAATTATGCATATAACTCGAGCCCGAAGCGCTTCGCGGTGTGGATGAGAGAGGCTGGTTTGGTGAAAAATTTGTGGCGTTTAGGCCAGGAGGTTAGATCTTCTTGTGGACAGGTAAATAGAGCTTTATAAAAACTGAACTTAAGTTACATATTAAAAGAGTTTGAGTTAACAATGTTGGCTAGCTGTAGGTTTGGTTTTCTTTTATATGCCAAGTCAGGGGTTGACGTTAAGGATTTTTTGGTGATTTTTATTAACCAATTTTTTCTGATTATGTCATGGTTTACTTTACTACTTGTTTTATTGGTTTTAATTCCTATTTTATTGTAGTTTCTAGATTTATGTTAGTTCTCCAGGTTTTTTCTGTTTTCCTCTGTTGCTCCAGGTCAATTATTTTCTGACAGCATCATTCTTGCATGATAATCTTTTTCTGATCATTTACATTGTTTGGGACTCCTGTTTATTACTACAATGATTCCTCTAGGTTATCTTTTACACTAATAAAAAAGACAAAATGTCATGAACAGATGGACCCAGTATTCAAGGAGAGACAGTCGTAGAAAGTTCAAACGCTTATTAAATAAAACAAAACGAAAGCTGGAGCTGTGGCTCGTGACACCGTGGTGGCGGGGGCGGTCACCGCCCAATTCCCATTAATTTAGAGGAACATTGCAAGTGCTTTAATCAATGCATAAACTGATATAACGCATTATCTGCTGGTCACTTACCTGGTTTAACATTTCGGCCACAGTGTCCCCAGTGCTGCAGTCCCAGGTGATGCTGGTGTCGGGTCCTGGTGAGGGATCCAGAACAGACAGGAACAGAAAACAGGTGGCAGGATCCAGACTTCCAGGTATGCACAGGCTCCCAGGAGGGTTCAGGGACTGCTGCACTGGGGACCAGAAGCATGACCAGTTGGTCACGCACAGGAGCAGACAACAGGATCAGGGGCAGACAGGCAGGCACAGTGGAAGAGGGTAGCTGAGACAGGACGTAGGAACCGGAACTTGAAGCAGGATTTTCTTTAAACTGGTTCTCCACCCTGGAGCCAGGCGTAGCAGCTTACGATAAAAACTGGAACCTCCCCAACATAATGAGCCAAAAACCCAGTAAGCCTGACCCCACGGTGGGGAACAGTTTGAAGTCTGCTTCAAGTTCAGGAGACGACGTCCAAACACGGCTACCCTCTTTCCACTGGCAGCTAGGGATCCAGGACATGAACCAAATAAAAACTGGAAAAGAAAGACTAACAGAAAGATGTAAGCAATGATCTCGGGCCCTGAATGTTCAGGCTGAACTGAATATAAACCAGAGGAAACAGGTGAGAGGAATAAATTATAATGAGGCAGGCAGGGAGGGAAAACAACAGGTGAAAGGAATGACTCATGTTGTTTTCTTCATACCAGATCATCTCTCCCTGACTCATTAAAAATCTCATTTTAAGTCATTTTCCTTAAAATAAGTGCATTTTTTTTCTTATTTGCGGAGGTAAAAGAGACATTTTTGCCAAATGGAACAAGACACCTCTACATTTAAAAAATAAGAAAACACAATTGCATTGTCTTATTTCAAGTGTGCATTTTATCTAATTATCTTATTTTAGGAGTAAAAATAGTCATTCTATTGGCAAACCACCTCATTTACCTACTCAAATGAAGGTTAAATACACTTAATTAAGAAAAATTTTCCTTTTTTCAGATCATTTTTCCAGTGTTGTGTTTGGTTTCCCCTGATGTTCTCCATAGTTTTGGTTTGCTTTACATTTTTAGTTGATTTTCACTTTTATGAACTTTGTTAAACTGTTTCCTTTGATTAAATCTGCAAGAACTGACCTCTGCCTCCCTGGCTCCTGCAGGTACTTGGATCCAGCCAATCACCAACCAAGACGTGACAGTTTAAATTTCTATAACATTTCTAAAATGCAACACTCCAAAAATTTATACAAACATTTTAATGTATGACCACTGTACAGAAGACTGCCATATGATAGAAATATTTACACTGTGCGCATACAATTATTATTATTATTTTCCTAATCCCTGATTGATCATTTTTAATCTAGCGTGTATTATAGTATAGAATCTATACTATAATACACGCTAGATTAAAAATGATCAATCAGGGATTAGATTAAATTCATCATCCAGCTGCTGCGCTGCAGAATTCTCTCCCCAAGAGCTGAATCGCACCATCTAGCGGAAAAATGACGTGGCTTTTTAAAATCATGCGAGAATGTGTACAAAACAACAAAGATGGCGCCAGCAACGCTTCTGGGTCGTTTTCAGCGAATGTCGGCGATTTTAAAGTAACTGGAGTGATAAATACTTTTTATTTATCATTGTAGTAATCTCTTTGTACCTCCTCGGCTAAATAAAAAACTACTTTCCTCAGGCTATCGTATGCATGGTTAACACGTAGCCCCTGCAAGTAATAGACTGCATTTCACTAGATGATAAACACATTGATTTACTGCTGTCAGTGAAACAACTGTGTTGCTACCTGGTAATAACTGTTTGAAATTTTAAAAGTCTGACTTACCTCGCATGTCTGCCTAAAAACTTGAGGCACAGCACTTACCAAAATTCTCCATAAAGTTTTACTTGTTGTTATCTAGTAATAAAGCTGCAACTTACCACGTTATTACCTTGTGCCATTAAATGGTTATTGCTGTACTGTAAAAAGAGAATTACACATTTATGTAACACCTTTTCAGTCAGGAGGAATCTAGAGCTACCTTCAGTAATTAGCACACTGATGGTGGTGAGCTACATTGTAGCCACAGCTGCCATGGGGGCACTGAGAGAGGGGAAGCGACGCATTATAAAGGCCGCCAGCAGGCCCTCTGACCATCAATAGGCAGTGAAGGTGAAGAGTTTTACCAAAGGTGTTTGAAAGCCAGGGATTAAATAAGCAGCATGGCAGTTATCAATGGATCG